>PVIU01011351.1:0-45430 GCA_004026605.1 Ondatra zibethicus | reverse complement strand
CCCACCTACTGAGACAGTGTGCCTGAACTAATGGGAGCACACCAATCCACCTGGACTGGGACTGAATGAGTAATCAATATTTTTAAAGGAAACTTTTAGTATGGTATGCAAAAGAAAAGTTCATAATTTGTAAATTTATACTTAGATGTATTCTCACTGTGTGTGTCACGTAGATTAAAATATACAGCAGAAGCCGCCAGAAGACTTACTGTAGTTCCTCCACCCAGCATGGAAACAGCTGTTCTTTTAAGGACTAACACATATTAGCTTTTGAGCTAAAATGTGAACACGGATACATTTCTGTGTTAGCCTTACTTTACATGGTACAGACATGTGACTTCATTGTTACATGTAAAAGGAGCTTTGCTGTATAGGCCCTACTCGCTCATCCTGCAGTTTCTTTATTTCCTGAGAGACCTTAAATAGTTGTTAAGGGTATTAAAAATGGAGTTATTATTATTGTACATCTGCAAGTCATACACATGTATGTAAAGCTACGGTTTAAAAACACAGGGCCATGGAGTATGCGTGTGATCTGTATTGCTACCTAATCTCAACTTTCCAAACAGACACAAGCGCTACATCCCACCTGGGGAAACTCTGATGGTATCAGTACTACTTCTTTTGGTGAGTGTAGGTTAGCACCCAACCACAGTTCTAATAGTTACACAATGGACAACTCACTAAGATGAATTCATTCATGTTAATGGTTGACTGAAAAGCTTTTTGTTTAAAAAAAGAGAAGGTACTTATTAGGTATTTTGGTCAGAGCAACACAGAAGTAACTGATACATGAAATCAGTACCAAGAATGTGTCATTTCTGTGGCTGTACTGACCACATGACTCTAGGCTTTTGGAGTGCATCAGTAAGAATGTAGAAATCTGAAGACATTAAGGTAAACGAACCCATAAAACATTGCTACCTCAACTAAACAGAAGATACTAGATTTCATAAGATCAGAACAATGACCAAACATAAACAGTAACTGTTCCTGAGGTTCCAGGTGAGAGCAGATTCCATCAGGACCTGGACTCTAGGCCAATATGTTACATTTTGTCAATATGCCTATAAAAGTTGAGTGAGGATAAATTCTAAAGTAGCAGACTAATGGATTTACAGCACTCAAGCTTGGAATGGTTATTTAAAAGCAAGACAAAAACCTGGGAGCGAAAATCGGAGCCGAGAAATGTAAGATACATAAAATCTGATAGGAGGGCATTTTATATCAGAGGCAAAATGTACAGGAAATAAAGCATCTGTAAACCTGATGTAAAAGAAACTCCCAAGAGTCTACAAGGATGGCCCCAACTAGGACTCCTGGCAGCAGAGGAGGCACAACCTGAACTGGCCATCCCTTGTGATCAGATTGGTGACCACCCCAAATGTCAGCAGAGAGCCTTCATCCAGCAACTGATGAAGGCAGATTCAGAGACTCAAGGCCAAACACTGGACCAAACTAGGGGAGTCCAACTGAGGAGAGGGAGAGAGGACATCATAGGAAAACTCACAGAAATGGCTAAACTGCCTCATGGGAACTCATGGAGTCTGAACCAATAAGCAGGGAGCCTTCAGGGAACCACTTAGGTCCTCTGCATATACGTGTCAGTTGTGTAGCTTGGTCTATATGTGGGACTCCTGGCACAGGGAGCAGTAGCTGTCCCAGATGCTTTGACTGGCTCTTGTGTATCTATTTCTCATGCTAGATTGCCTTGCCCAGCCTGAATACAGGGGGAGGCACTTGATCTTAAGACAGTGTGATATGCCATGCTTTGCTGGTACCCATGGGAGGTTTGCCCCCTTTTAAGTGAATAAAGAGGAGGGGAGGGAGGGGAGGCTGTGGTCAGAATGTAAAATGAATAAATCAAATTTTAAGAAAGTATCTGTAATCTTTAAACAGTAAAAGTAACATCAGTAAGGAGAAACTGTGCTGTCTACAACAGGGCAGTAAGAAAAGCATCCTGAAGGCAAAACTCCATCCACTGAAAAAAGCCAAGGTATAAAATGAAAAATCCACTTCAAAGACTTTCCTTCATAAAGAAAGAGCAGCAGGGCTGCTCTACCATCAGGGCCTCTCAGCCAGCGTCTTCCTGCTCAGCTGCGTAAGCACAGAGAGGACACAATAACTGGAGCCCAAGGAAGCCTAGACACTTGTGCAGATGGAACCAGAACCTGGCACTGTTTATGTAGGTTAGTTTTGCCTGTATGCATAGTAAAGGATTTAGAGGACTGGGAGGTTTGCACCCAGATTTCTGAGAAAAGCTGACAACATTCCATGGAGGGAGTCCTTCATGAGTCAGAGCATGGAGATGTGAGCCAAAGACAGAATGGAGAACTCAGCATAGCAGAGATGCCAGACATATGAGAAACCGGACAAAGTGGATGGCCCAAGAGAAAAAACACACATGAAATGCAAGCAATAAGGCCATACATCTGAGGATGCCCAAGCTAGGTAAACTTCACATGGCTTGAAGGACAGATTTAATGTCAGCCTGCTAGTTTTCAGTTGTTCAAATTCTCCCATTCCTCCCTATTGGAATTGGAGAATTTACTCTGAGAGATTGTATTTTACTTCTTTTATGTTTTGAAATTTGGCTGGGCACACATCTAAGACATTTTCTTGAATGTCCATCGAAACATGGCACTTCTAAATAGTCTAAGAAGTTGTATGACACCAGGGACTGCTGGTATGGAATGAACGCATCTTACGTTTAGAGATGATCCTAAGCCTCTGGGTGGCGGGGTCTAAGTACTGCAGTTAGAGCATGTATTCCCCAATTAGTGGCCGTCTCCTGAGGCTATCGATTTTTAACATGTGAGTGGTTTGCTGGAAGACATCAGGTCACAAGGACCTTTGAGAGGTCCAACTGCCCCTACTCTGGGGCCTACCTCTCTGTTTCCAGGTCTGCTATAGTGTACACAGATTACCTGATGTTCCTGCTCTCATGGATTAGCATACCCTCAAATTGTGAGCCAGAGTACATCTCTCTTCCTTGAGATGTTTCTGCTGGGTGCTTTTGTTATAGCAATACAACAGGAGCTATAACTGGCTACACTGTGAACTATTTACTCATGAGATCAAGAGTGAGCGCCTGTGTGAAAAGAACTGACCACAGGTACGGGGTGGGATGCGGGGATAACTGCCAACAATCTATTGACCTGAATGACATCATTACATAATCCAGTAAAAATCGTTCTATTTTTCCAAAAGAACAAAAAAGAAAATGAGGAAATAAAGCAAATCTCTAAGTATTTTTAAAACTCAGAAACCTAATATTAAACTTGCAGGGGAGAAAGTGGCTATGTGAATCTATTACAGTATTTCCTTCCCACCTAAATAAAAGGAACTTAACAGGCCAAGTCATATGAATTTGTAAACTATTACTGATATAAATTCCACTACTTTTTTTAATAATTCATAAATTTTACAAGGTTTTCAACTCTACTTTTAAGTAGCAAAGGTTTCTTAATACTCTAATATGATGTTAGAATTCTTAATGATATTTAAATTAACTTCTGAAGGTTCAGCTTACTATTGATGGGACACTAGACACTTGTTTAATTTTGTCATGTTGTGGTTCATGTTGTAGTCACAGTGATTTGCTGTAGAATACTGTAAGCATAAGTCTGCATTCTGGAGTGGGGACAGTAATGTTTAGGATGATAACATTAAAGAGGTCCTTAGCCTAAGAAATACATATTATGTGTTTATGCATGTGTACATATATGGGGCAGAAGAAGTAAGTGAAAAAAAATGTGTTGTTTTATGAAGAAAATCTACTTTTACTAGAGGATAATCATATCTTCATTCAAGAGGGATCATGTTTATAGTATTGACTGATAGAAAACAAACTTACCACTTGTCCATTGTGTGGGTTCTTATGAGCATATGGAGGTCCACGGATATGATTCCACATCTGGCCAGACGTCATAGCAAAGACTATACACTGAAAACCAGGGTACAATATTTCAATACATAAGCCAGGGAATGGCAGAATAATGCATTTAAAAAGTAACGCTCACCATTAAACTTCCATTTAAGTATAATGTTTCAGCTCCCACAGTAAAAAAAAAAATCATTGACTATAATATTCTGAGCATATTACTTATCCTATCTGCATCTTCAATTCCACAGCTATGAACCTGACTGATTTTCCCCGAGAGATACAGTGATGGCTAAATGACAGAACATGTTATGCCCCTAGCAGAGTGACCAAGCCGCCAGTCCAAAGAACAGCTGAACCAGGAGGCAGTATAAAGAGCATGATCCTCTCCATCTCCTAAACTTCCTTTGCATGCTGGCTGGGGCTGTCCAAAGCTGGCGATCTTGGGTTACCATAACTCCACCCGTACTACTACTTAGCTGCTTTTGGCAAAGTGCCTCATAACAAATCTAAATCCGTAGAGATGGAGGAAGTTATGAAAAGATACATTCAAGAAGAACTCCTAGAGATTATTTTTATACCTGATGGCTCTATACCAGAAACGTTTATTTGGAATGTATTCTTTTTGGTAACAAAGCATTAATGGAGGGGTTTTAATGAACAAGAAGTCATAGATTGGTCATGATAATTTACAGGTATGTGACTAATACCGAAAAATTATTTTAAAATCCATAAACTCAAAAACACCTATAGAATAAAATGTGTGCCTGGGGTCAGAATGTTCCCTTTGGCCCTGTGATCTGTCCTATTACGCTTCATTTCCGCTGCCAGCTCTGGCACTGACCTGTCTCGATGAGGTTAAATATAGTAGTAAACAACTATCCAGATTTGTGTGGTTTGTTCGGTTTTTGTTTTGTTTTTCAAAAGAGGACAGGAAGAAGAACAGCAGGATGCAGTACATCTTTGGAGGACATAAAAACTCAGAGAACTAAGTTGGATTATGTGCAATAACTGCTTTTGAACCAGAGTTTCAACAGAAAGCGGCAAACTAGTTTAGAGAGGTTAATCTGAATCTTCTTCTCGCCTTGCTGAAAGTAACTCTGAAATTAACTTGGTCTTCTTAGAAACCAGAACTGACATGGGCAGAGTTGAGCAAAACATTTTCTAAAGCCAGATATTTACAAATATTAGTACAAAAACTTAAGACTGTATATTAGAATACCAGGTCTACTATATGTAGAGAACATATTTAACAATCTAAAACTAAAGTTTATGATGGAATTATGTGAGGAAAATAAATTCTATATTTAATTCACATAATAGTGCCAGTGAATTTAGAGAGACTGGTAAGTTAAAATTTTGTGCTAAAAGACATACAGTTCAGGTATTTAGAAATCACACAGAGATATATGTAGTGAAAAAAGACATTTATAGTAAAACAGGTGACCTCCGCTACTGTCATAGACAGCCAAAGACACCAGAATCCTACTGGTTTGGGCAAGGCCTTCACGTGAACTAAATCTGCAAGTGAAGCTACCCTGATGCACCTTGCCTGCTTGTACTGACTGCTTTGTTAATCCTATTTCCAGACACAGCCAAGGTTAGACTTCATGAAGAGACAGTACTTGCAGTATGGAGAAGTTTTGAGAAATTAGTAAGATGAAATTATAGTGGGCTCTCCCATGGTACTGATAAGAACTGACAGAAGGACAATCATATAAAAGGTGGAAACAGGGGGCCTTGACAGTTTATTGACATGACAGAAAACATACTCAAAGCTAAAACTAAGGACCCAGGTATCTGGTTTCTTCTTTATCTTTGAGGCAGAGTCTCATAGTCAATGTATAAGCTCTGTCTGCATGGAAATAACTACATGGTTCAATCTGGCTTGTGAGCCAGTTTCCACCTCCTGGGGTCTAGGATTACCATGAACAATATGTATGGCCACGTTACTGGTTTCTGACTTGAGCAATGGGGTAATTTGAAGAGCTACTCAGAGATACTCAGAACGAGATTTAGGCATGCAAGAGTAAATAAGAAGGGAGAAAGACTTGGAATTCAGTGTAAAAGGGTAACAACAACACACCTTCAAAATACTCCTTTCTGGAGCTGAAATAATGGCTCTGCAGCTAAGATCAACAGGCACTCACATATACACATAAAATCATATCTTTAGAAAATTCATTCCCAAATGCACTACACATGTTATATAACAACAGAAATAAAGGAAAAGATGACTATAGATGACTATGAGAAGAAATTAAATTACTCAAGAAGACAAGCTAGGGTGAGATTAAAATAAGGTCTAAGAAGAACCCCAGAAGGTGACTCAGAAATACTAGTCATCACAGATGCTGGAACCTGCTGTGGAATAATCTTTCTGTATGCTCTGAATATGTATGACTCTCAATGGTTAATAAAAAGATAACAGGCCAATAGCTAGGCAGGAAGTATAGTCAGGACAGCCAGAAATAAAGAACACTGGGAGAACTAATCAAAGGAGTTGCCAGAAGACACAGAGGGAGAAGGAGATAGGTGTGCTATGCTAAAAAAGGTAACACTACATGGCAGAGCACAGTGAAGAAATATGGGTTAATTTTATATGTAATAGCTAGTTAGTAATAAGTCTGAGCTAATAACCGAACACTTGTAATCAATATCACGCCTCTGAGTGATTATTTGAGAGTGGCTGTGGTACAAAAAACTCAGCCAACAGGAACCCAGAGGTCTGATGTAGTTGGGAAATGTTATATAAATAGCAGGCAAACATAGTATTTGGGAAAATGAGGTCATAGAGGTCTGCAAACATCATAGTCGGGGGAAGATCAAATATAAAACAACCTGACAAGCCTCAACATGAGGGTAGAAGGTATTTTATTTTACCTGGGACATCTATAACATCACCTTTCCAAGGCTCAGGGCACATCACTGTAGAGGGGTCTGAAAGAACACAAGAGCTCAAGGACAGAAAGGAGTGCTCTGAACAGCTGTCTGCTGGACACAATAGGATGTTGTACCAATGAACTCAACAGCATGGCTGCATGCACAAGACTTACACGCACTGGGCCTATCAACAGCCCATCGTGGGAGTTTAGAAAGGAAGCTATTATTATACTCCGGCCAGCTACACTGCTAGAGAATTAATTACAAAAAGAAGATTTTACAATGATACTGAAAGAAGAGAGGATGGCTGGAGTACTACTATTAAAAAAGTGAGAAGGGGAACAATCTAGCACATGAACAAGAGGTGTTAGCCTCAGGCAGGAGTAGAGATTGTTCAGTGTCAACAGTAGTCCTTGGACACACGAGGTTCATCTATCAAACATGGTGCTGCAAGGGAGTCTGGGAATTTACATCAGATTAAAACAAAACTTCATTTGCAATCATAACAAAAATACATAATCATTGCCAACTGTGTATTTGAGTGCCAGATCAAAACTATTTTTGTGGCATGTGAACTTCACTCAATAAGACAAATAGAATTTTCCCTAAGATTTCCATGTTATAGAGTTTAGCCAATATATGAAAATTAAGAATTATTGCTAAATTATGATACTGATACTGCTAAATTATGACCATGATACTGTGAAATATTAGCATAGCAATAGATACAAATGTAAACACATTTTGCTAGTGCTCAAGAGAAAATAACCAAATTTTCTTAAACACAGGTTAAGCAACAACACAATCTATGGTAGGTTACTTAAATTTTGCAAATTTCCTTTGTTAATTATTTACTTGGGTCCAGAAGCTGGAGTACAAAACATAAAGGAGCCTTAAGGAAAGCATCCTCTGCCGAGCCAGCTGAGGTAGTGATAGACAGACTTCCAGAAGTGCAGGACTCACAAAGTTCCGGCAATTTTCACAAGACACAAGAAAACCCTGAATTAACAACCTTCTAAAATTCATGACTTGCCAAGCTTATCCCAACCAGCCTTTATATATGACATGTTTCTCTCTATGGTCTTAACTGCTAAAATGTCACCATTTCACTATACTCCTTAAGGTGGACATTTCGGGGCTTTTTGCCATTAATATAAGTGGGATTTTTATTAAAAATATGCAGAAAACGCATGATTAATGAGGACACAGTCTCTATGAACCATCACAAAGAACAAAAACACAGTGCGAGTTAAATATTCTTTAAATATTTGTTTATCTGCCCTGCTGTTATTGACTTGGTGAAGTCTTTATTCTTGTGGATCCAGGTATTTTTTAAATACCCAGAGAGCAGGTAAGACTTCGGATGCTATTCCCTTCATTAGTATATTAATGTCACTTAGCAAACAGTTCTTAACTTTAATAAAACTCATTTATTTCTTCTATTACACTTACTTCTAGAATATCTAGGATGTTCTTTTCTAACAATGCATACCTACACCTTCTGTAGAAAACATTACACTCCCTATTAAGATTGATAATTCAGTTTGTTGTCTTATACCAGGTTGGAGGTGAGAGAGAAATTCATGTTTTTGGCAGTTCCACTGCACTGTAAAACATATTTGTCTCAAAACACATGACTGAATAACCTTAAACATGTTTTTACAAAACTGTGTTCTGTGTATCTTGCTATGAAATGAAGAAAATTTTACTAAGGATCTACAGTTTATGTTGGTTTTTGTACGTATCAATTTCCAACCATTCTAGCTTTTCTTTCGTATAGTTTTGCTCATCCTACTCTTTGCTCTTTGCATTTTCAGCAATATTAGTATCTCCTGTCAACCATCACAAAAAATTCCCACAGTAAAAAAAATGCATATTCTTACAGCGTGGAATCATCCAATCTGTGATTACATTCTACCTTTGCTTAAATCTCTCTTTTTAAAACAATCTTTTTAGTATAATGTAGTAGCTCTTGGTATAGTTTACTTACCTTTTACTGGACAGACATGGAAGTGTTTCTGACGGTATGACAATGTGTGATTTCCTTAAAACTTTCTTTTCTTTGGTTAAAGTATCTAAATATTTTATATTGTCAATTTATGGATATTGAGTATAACCCTTGCTGAATTACTCAATAGTTCTCGTATTCTTATTCATTCTCATTCATATTCTCTTCCCCTCCATTTATGCACATCCAGAGCCCGCGATAAAACTTCCAATAAGAGGCATCTTATTCTTCATCTCAGAGATGTCACAATTTGTGACTTAAGATGTTTCGAGAATGTTTCCTTGTCAGAATGACTGATCTCTTCCTACCCAGCTTGCATTTTCTTTTATGTCAAATGGTGCTGAATCTAGCAAACGCTCATGTACATAAGATCATGACGCTTTTTTACAGATTAGTGTAGGCAATTTTATTAAATTTTCATATTAAAGTAGCCTTCTATTATTGAAATAAAAATATGGTAACTTATATTACTCTTTTAATGATAAAAAATCAAAATTTTGTTTAAAATATTTCCATTGATATTCATGAGAACTGACTTATTATTTTCTTATTTTTAAATGTCTGTGTCATAACTAAGAAATCAGTTATTTTGTTTCAGAAACTTAAGAAAATTTCTATTCTTATTGATCAAAGTATTTATATGACAAGAATATTACTTCTTAATTGTTTGGGAGAATTAGCTATCTATTATATGAAGGTGTTAAGAATGGACTCAATAGCATATAATGCAGACATTTTCTCTCTCACGACTTGATTTGGTTTGCTAAATTTATTCAAGTTTCTTAATAATTGCCAATTACAATGTTGAAGTATGATCCCTTAATTAAGAAGGTATCTATTGAATCATGGCTATGTTATGACCCTGACAAAGTTCAAATATACGTGCTATTATTTCTTGAACAGACAGAAACTGGATCGCCAAACTGGAAGTGTCACATCATAGTATTAAAAAAAAAAAGTCTACTTTGATTCTGGGGTTCTAAAAGTATTCTGTCCTTGGTAAATATGTTAAGACACTACAAGTCTGAAGTATTTGCCAAATTATTTCCTGATTTTTTTCTGTTTCTCTATAAAACCAGATACTTGGGTATTTAAAATATCATAAATTTTTAAACACTGGACAAAGACCAAAAGTGGGGCTAACACTGACACATTATAACCAGCAACAATAAGAGTCACCCAGAGAACGCTGCTCACTCAAGCAGCAGCTTCAGAGGTGATTCCATAGGGAAGTATTTCAGGCTCCTCAGGCTGGACCTTAATCCAGTAATAGAAACTCTATTTGGAAAACTAAGATTTAAGCATGTTATCAAAGCTCAATATAAAGCACAGCATGAGTACACATGCCTGCCCGACCTTCCTCACTGTACAAGGAAGGTTCTAAAGGCAGGCTTTGTGAGCCAGCATTATCATGTTTTATCTTTGTGTCACCCTAAGTTCTTGAAAGTTCTCAATACAAGGCAAATTTTCAAACTCTCTTGGTATTCAATAAATACCTGAACAAAGAAAAGGTAAATGCACTTAAACTCACAACTGTTATTCTGAAACTGACCTAAATAAAGTAGCAGAAGAAAGAGGGAAAAATTAAAATGCACTAACTCCTCAACTGGAGCCTAATGACACGATTGGTAAAAATAACCTTGTCTTCAAATCTAAACTGTCTGTTCGCTTCACTTCTACTCATTCAACAAACCCTTCGAGCACTATCATGCACGATCCCAAGTCTACAAAGACACACTTCTATTTCAAAGTCACAAGGGATACTGACTTTTAGTCCTTGTAAACCTGGCAAGCATTCAGCAGAACTCAACATATTGTGCCATCCCTCTCATAAAGAGAAGTTTCTAGAACCCTGTGATAAACTAAGAGTGCTCCTCCTCACACATGCGTTTATGCTTTCCAAAATGGGCTACTCAGCTCTGGAGGCTCTCTAAGGACAAACACGGTCCACGCCACTATACATTTAACAGCTCGAAGCAATGGGCTTTCATAAGATAGTTTGCTTGGTGAAAATGTTTTACATTTCAAATATTTAAAATAACAAAGCAAGCTTTAACATTTCTCAGTTCTATATCTGTTTCATAGATATATCTACTAAGCATAGGAGACAAACCTTAAAATAAAAAAAAGGTCTTGATTTTCTTATATAAAATTTATGGAAGACTGCAAGTATTTTCAGGCCTTGGGATTAATCAAATACTAGCTGTAAATGAAAAAAATTCAAACATAGTTACAGTTCTCTGTCTGTGGGTTACACATGTAAATTCAATTTACCAGAAATCAGAAACAATTTTAGGAAATTTTGACTACTCTGAAAAATGTAGACGTGTTTTCCATGGATTTGTCCCTACGTGGTAAAACGTGATAAGCATTTACATAGTACTTAGTAACCTAAAAATGATTTTAATGTAGACATTACAAGACATTGAGCACCTGCAGACTCTGCTATCTAGATTCCACCCAGAGTCTTTTGTAGGTACGAAACAATGTAAGTATTCAGAAAAGGAAATTCAGGATTCTAAGTAAGATGATACAATTTTAATATTACATATCTTTAAACCAAAACAATGCAAATGCTATTCCCAGTGATTACACGGATCTTCTCCTACATACAGCCTTCCTCTACCATCCTTTGGCTTCAGCGACCAGCTTCTTCAGACAATCTTCATTCACCATATTCCACTCCAATACCAATCCCCCCAGTATTATCTGAAGCTGGCAGATTTGCAGACCACCTATTGTGGCTTCCCCTCTTCTCTGATCCTATTCCCAAGAAATCACACAGATCTCATACAGCCTTCCTCTAGCACCCCATCCTACGTCTCAGCCATTCCCACAGGCACTTCCTGGAAACACTCCTGCCATGCTGGCTAGGGAACCAGGTGGGCTATTTTACCTCTCCCTCTTCTCTGCCAATTCCAATCCTGGAGTCTTAACCCCAGCCTTGTAGCAGACTACCTTTTTCTCATTCCTCTCTGCCCCTATTCCCAGAGGTCTACACAGGTCCTGGTGTCACACCCAGTTCTCTTCCCTCTACTCTTCAACACCCTCCCTCTTCTAGGTCATCTCCATTTCTCAGTGTGAGCTCCCAATACCTAGAAACACATTCGGACCCCTCATGGCCACACCTAGCAGGATCACAGAAGCAATAATATGCAATCACCACACTTTAAGAACCAGAGAGGGCAACAGAAACCAAGGAACGAAACACATACTTAGCAAAGACAAGACAAGATAGCAATACCTACAATTATAATCATCCCAAATCCAGAAGCCTAGACACCAACATAAAAACATATTCAATAATAACAGCCAGGACAATATATTGCTAAATGAAATGAAAAATTTAGGAACATGAACAGGAACCTCAGAGGCAAGCTTCTCCAACATAGCTCAAGGTACAGAAATAGAGATAGAAGAATGGATACCACAGTTAGAGAAAATTTTAATTAAAAATAAATCCAGACACAAAAACAGGAAATCTAGGTAACTATGAAAAGACCATTTAAGAATGATTGGAATAGTGAAGAAGAGGAAGAAACCCAGGTAAAGACATAGAAAATATTTTCAGCAAAATTGTAGGAGAAATTTTCCCTAACCTAAAAAAGGAGGTGCCTACATGAAACATACAGAACACCAAACAGACAGGATGAGAAAAGGCATTCCCTGCGGCACATAAAGATCAAAGTACTAACCCGTTTCCCCTTAGTACAGAAAATTAAGGAGTAGGTTTGAAAAACAATACATTCTAAAGGTATGAGTCATTCCAGGGACCTGTGAGCATTCACTAACACTCACCAGACTGCACATAAAACTCCCTATTTATGGAGGAGGCAAATCTATCTAATGATCCAGTCGCTTTGATAAAGAAGTGTTTGGGCCTCTACTCAAATACCCACCCAATGAAAAAAAATAACAACAACAACTATTGGTTTCCCACTTACAAAGGTGAACAAATAACAAACCACAGAGGCAGCATTATATAAGTCACAAGATACAGTTTTATAAAATACATATGGGGAGCAGGGTGGAAATGGCACATGCTTTTATTTCTAGCACTCAGGAGTCTGAGGGGCAGCCTGTTCTACAGAGAGAGTTCCATGACAGCCAGGGCTATACAGAGAAACCTGTCTTAAAAAAATCTAAAATTAATTAATTAGTTAATTAATTAATTGAAGTACATAAAGGAGGAGGTTTTTTCTACCCTCTGTGAAATCAGAGCCACTCAATAGCTTTGAATGTTTATTCCAACAAATCACAATGTGTTTAAGGCTTAAGGGCCTTTCCTGAATGTGAAAATTGTCTGGGAATTTATACTAATCTTCAGGCTTTAAGCTTCTCATAAAATCTAAGTAATTAAACTGATATAATTTCTTAGAGGCAGGAGAAACATTAGGGTGTGAGAATCATCTACTAGCACAGCTCATCAGTAGGAGCAGGCAGAAAGAGCTTCTGTCCCACAGTGATTTACTGCGATAATAAGGCTGGCTTATTAGACTTTTAATGATGTCTTATCTTTCATGTTTTTAATTGCAGATCCTTGGGATGTTTTCTTTTGTATTTGAAATTAATGTCACCGCACTAATATTGCTTAGGTTAAAATGACAGTAATCTGTGAAAAACTATAGGTGTCATGAAGCGCTGCACGATGGGCTACAAACTACACAATTTTAACCCATTCTAGTATTTCAAGCAACATTGCTTTTGGAAAATTACAATCTTTACATTTGTCTTACATTCCTTGAAATTATATACTACTATAATTCAGCATTTTATTCAATCATTCTTTAACAACATCATAAATCAGGAAATGATAATCCTCAAAGTAAAAGGAAAGTAGAATAAAAGGAGAATCAACCAATGACCTGGGTTCTGTTCTAGGGAATCATTGTTGCCTTTAATAAATATTAAAGTATTTAAGAATAATTTTGTCTTCTACTCAAGAAGCTTAAGAGGCAGTAAAATCTACCTCTCTCGCTTTTGTAATTTAACTTAGAACCTAGGAAGCTATGAAATATGTATGTGTTACTATCTCCAGAGCTCATTTCCTCTTTGTCAGAAAGTTCAAATCTTTCTGTCTATTCTATATAAAAACCATGCTGAATAATTTCCTGTTTGCAATATACAGTCTATTCTTATTCTAGTCATGAACCAAAAGCAATAAAGTAAGTACAGTAGTAAACATAATTATTACCCTTACAGGACAGTGTACTCAGTGGTAAGGGCTTATAACACTAATTAATTTCTTGGGAAGCATGTTTTTAAAGATCATCTATAAAACATACACCTAATAGTACCTAGACTTATTTGTTTTTTTCACTCGAAAATAGCACAGGGTAGGAGGCTACAGAGATGACTTAAAGAATAGATTGCTTCCTTCACATGTATTGAGTATCCCAGTTCAATTTCCAGGTACCAAGTAAGAAAGTTGAATCTGTTGACACATGCCTGTAATTTTAGCACTGGGGCAAGGAAGCCAAGAATATCTTTGGAGACTGCTGGCCAAGACTAGCTGAATTATGAGCTTCACAATCAATGAGAGGTTCTGTGTCAAAAAACTGAGTGGAAAGAAATAGAGTAAGATACACAATGGCAGTCTCTGGTCTTGTGAGCCCACCTATAAACACATGAACACACACACACACACACGTGTGTGTGTGCACTCACATAAAGAAAAGAAATAGCACAGGGAAAGAGATTCTATAAGCACTATTTTTTTCTGGATAATTCTTTCTGCATTACTTGTGCATTTTCTGCATAGATGATCAGTGTTTTAAGAACTCCTCTTTTGCTAGGAAATTAGAGGCTTTTAGTAGAATTTCTCCAACTCAGATGTTAATAATTCAGCCAATACTGAAATGTATATTCTTGCTTACAAAGAAAAAAGAGATGTCACTTATTTAAAACAGACAAATATTTAGAAAACCAAATAAACAAGTCAGTATTTTGCATATTCTCTTTACTATCTAAAGAAATCTCCAAAACAGGTTAAGAGAATATAGAAATGAACAATCTATATTTAAACATTTTAAAGAATTAAGTTTGGTGACAGTAATGGACGATAGCAATGGTGCTAGAAGAGAGAAAACTGTGCAAGATTCAAAGGACATGTTTGATTTTACTGCTGCTTTAATGATTTCACTTCTACCAGTTACCAACAGATATGTAGACACTGAGATTTTAATCCTCCCTTTGGTATTTTGGAGACAGGGTTTCTCTAAGTGGTCCTGGCTGTCCTGGAACTCACTCCATAAACAAGGGTGGCCTTGAACTCAGAGATGCCCCCCTGCCTCTGCTGCCCAAGTACTGGGATTAAAGGTGTGCATCACCACCACTCAGCAAACTCTGTGTGTGTGTGTGTGTGTGTGTGTGTGTATTTCCAGACAGAGATTCTCTTTGTCACAGCTCCGGCTTTTCTAGAACTCCCTGTACTTTGATCAGGCTGCCTTAAACTCGCAGAGATCCACCTGCCTTTGTCTCCCAAGTGCTGGCCACCTAAAGGCATGAGATTTTAATCTCTATGTTAAAGAAGGAAGAAATATAAAAAAAAGTAGGCAGTTTATTTTTTAAAAATCAACAATTTATCATCATGGTAGAATTGAAAATGTATTGTCTGAAAATATCTGTTCTTGAATCCTGTTAGTGACTTCTAAACGGCTCTTATGGATAGTGGTTCACATGCCAAGATTCCCTTGTCAGCTATGTATTTTAAAACATTAGAATATATCCTTCTATGCCAAGATAATTAGTTCTTAAGGTTTCAAATTAAAACTCAACAAAACTATGCAGATGACACATGAAACTGATCTGTTGCTGTATCTAAAACACACCAGACAAATGGTCTTCTATGTATTTTCGCTCTCATAATGGGTTCCTTGTGTCCAGTGGACTAATACCGGAGATAAAAATAAAAAAAAAATGTTCCTGAATTTAGACACAGCCAGCTTTGTGAGTGCAGAATACAGGTAATTAGGTTCCAATTCCAGTTCAGAGTTTCCAGCTGTGCAAACTGTAGCAAGTTGATTTTAACTGATTCTTTGTTTCCTTGTAAATAACAATATAAACTTCTTTGCATAATTACTGTAAGACACACACATAAATTCAATAAATAATATTTATCATTACTGTCTTCTGATATGCTATGAGAGTTCAGAGAAGAAAACTGACCAGTATTTATCCTTTTTGGCTGAAACAGTGGCAAGATTTGATATGACATTCTTTAAGTACTAGTGAATTTGAAAATTCCAACTGTTGGGTGAGACTGCTTATTCATTCCCGGTCACCAAGACTTCCAGAATAATCACACAGAAACTATATCATTTGCAATACTGTTTGGCCAATAGCCTAAGCGTATTTCTAGCTAGATCTTGTATCCTAAACTAACCCATCTCAATTAATCTGTGCATCACCACGAAGTCGTGGCCTACTGACAAAGTTTCAGCAGACTCCATTGGAGGTGGCTGTCTCCTGCAGCTGTTACATGGCTTCTCACTGACTCTGCCTGCTTTCTCCCAGTATTCAGTTTAGTTCTTCTGCATAGCTTTATTCTGCCCTATCACAGGCCAAAGCAGCCTCTTTATTCATTAACCAATAAGCCTGCTTTTGGTCCCGGCTAGCTTATACCCAAAATAATTACACAGAAACTGTATTCATTTAAACTCTGCCTGGCCCATTAGTTCTAGCCTCTTCTTGGCCAACTCTTACATCTTGCTTCAGCCCATTTATAATAATCTGTATTTATCACGAGGATGTGGCTTACTGGCATGAGTCTAACCAGTGTCCATCTTGGGCTGCAGAAGCATGGTGTTTGCCATACTTCCCTTCCTCCCACCATTCCATCCTGTCTACTCCGCCTACCTGATTTCTGCCCTATCAAAAGGCCAAGGCAGTTTTTTTTTATTCAACCAATGAAAGCAATACAAATCAAAAAGCACCTCCTACACCACAAAGCAACACATATATAGAAGGACTTCCCACATCATTCAACAACACTTTGAAAGAAAAAACTGTACTTTTACAAAGAAATTTGGGTATTTGCTGAAATAAGCAACCCCAAATCCAGTCGAGACAAAACTTAACTTATTTTTTGACATGACACAGTTTACCCACTGTTTATTTACTTTAACTCAATTAATACAAAGAAAATATAACTTTCTTAGATGGGTGTTGGCTTCTTTACTCTTAAAAACATGAATTCAAACATACAGTATTTCATGATACTGGAAAGGCACAGAGATTCTGTGTGACTATCTAAACTGCTTGTTCCTAGAAAAGAGAGCGCTGCTGAGAGCTGCTGAGAGTGGCTACTGCCCGAGTCTCTCCTACACTGCTCTGTGCTGCCTGGTCTGTAAGCTTCCAGTCCCCTCTGTCAATCCCATCTCAGTTCTAAAGATCCCTAACTACTTGGTGAAAATACAGCGTGAAGTATGAAGGACACAAAGGACTATTGGATATAGGCAAAATGAGAAGCTGTACAAGTGTGCCACTGGATTAAACATGTTGCATTGCACATGTCTGTTTTTAATATGCTAACCATAGATAGTTCAGCTATCTTGTTTAACTTTTCACAGTATTTTATTTTAATTGGACAAATTTATAGGTTTCGCCATGACATTTTCATACACACATATATCATGCTTTGACATATGTATCTAGTCCTCTAAGCTTTTCTTCTTCCTCGAGGATATGTAAGATATTTCACTACCACATACTTTCTTCCTATTATAAAAGAGACTTTATTTTTAATTATGTAGTCAAACTATGCCATATCTAAGAAACCTATACATCAGTACTACTGAAGTATACTATTGTAGGTTCTCCAAAACCTGCCTTAAATCTTTACATGACAACTATATTAAAAGCAAATCATGTCAATAATGAATTTCATTATAACTTTTACCCTAATATTTTTATTGCACACATGATTAACTTCAAGAGTAAAATGAAGAATAGTAAAACAAAATTAAGCATGATTTTAACCTTTACTACAAAGATATCTACTATGGTTTTTGCCAGGTAAGCAGTGCCTAATTAATAATGCTCACATGAATTCACTGTTTATTAACCTTTTAAAATTGTGATTGATTATGATTTCTGTGGCATCTAATTATATTCACAATGACAATCTATTTCTCTTCTAAACAATCATTGTGATGTTTTACAATTAACAAAACTCATAACACTTAACCTGTCACATGACATAATGCTTCCTATTTTATGCTTTTTATTTTAAAATTTTGGTGCTATTTTGCTATACTTCCTATAGGATTTCTGCTTTTATTATCATAAGTATGGTTTGCAACATGCCTGGATACACTATGTTTTAGTCTTCTCTAAATTGTCATATTCTTAAAATATTTTTTAATACTGTAGCTTTTTATTATTTACAGAATAACTGCTATAGTTTCCATAAACTATGACATATTCTCTATTTTTCTGATATAAACAAGATCCTTAGTTATAACTCATTTAATACTATATATGTGCCTATATTGCAGTCTTTTGTTTATATATCTGTATGATTCATATATGGATATGGTTTTCTTTTCCTTAACTAGCTATTAGCAAGAGTTTACTCTGAAAAGGAAGCAATTTTCAAAACTGGGTAGTCCATTTTTTATTTTAAAGAAATCTGCTGTTTCATTAAAATTCAAAACCTCAACATGGCCAGGCTCAGTGACACACACCATTAATCCCAGAAATCTGGTAGCAAAGACAGATGGATCTCTGTGAATCTCAAGCCAGCCTGGTCTACACAGTTCTAAGACAGCCAGAGCTACATAGTGAAATCCTGTCTTAAAGAAAACAAAACAAAACAAAACAAAAAAAACCACCCAAACCAAACCAAAATCAAACCTCAACACAACCATTCCTCTTTCATCTACAACAACCTATCTAGGTACACTAAATTTTCACTCATTCATTTCTCCCATTGTCAGGCCCAAGACTGCTTAACTTTCAAGATCAAAGGAGAACTATCATATTCAGAGCGGTGTGGCTCTACCATAATTAGAAAATCATGTCATACTTTCCAATAATAACAAGAATTTAAAGGCATCAATCCCTCAACTTAAAAGACTGACAGACCAGATTTTAAAAAAAACACACCCCTCTACATATTGCCTGGACTTAAAATTAAAGATGGAAAAAGTTATTCCAAGCAAATGCCACCAGAAAGCAAGCATAAGCATCTACACTAGTATCTAAGGACCTCATAAAAAATTAAAGAGATAAAGAAGAGCAGTTCAATACAATAATTGCCTATCAGGACTATATACTATATAAAAGTTCTAAATATATACACACCAAATAACCAGCCCAAACAACTTCATAGAAAAAAAACTACCAGCCCAAACAACTTCATAGAAAAAAAAAACTGTGCATAAAACCATAGACTGATCTTCACACATACCACTATGTTATCAGGACAAAGCATCAACAAAGAAGTTATCAGAAGTAAAGGATAATTTGTATGAAAATGATATAATAGACTTGGACAAACTATTCAAACCACAGCATTGCAGAACATACCTTCTCAGTACCATGAAACTTTTCTATAAAATAGGTCATTCTTGAGAATATAAGAAACTGAGGGATACCTACCTTGCTTAGCTTAGATCTAGTAGGGAGGGCCTTGGTCCTGCCTTAAAGCAATGTGCTAGATTTTGTTAACTTCCAATGGGAAGCTTTACCCTCTCTGAGGAGTGGAAGGGGTGTGGGGTAAGAGAGAAGGTAGAGGAAGGGGAGGATTAGGAACTGGGATTAATATGTAAAATAAGATAGGTTTATTTAAAAAAAAAGAAGGAAAAAAGAAAGGAAGGAAGAAAAACTGAAAAAAAGTATTGCACTGCTCTTGGTCACAAAGAAATAAAATTAGAAATATGAAAGAAATTACAGAAAACATATATAAACTCACAGAAACAGAGTAATACATCTATTTCCACCTAGCAAAATTGTTCATTAAGAAATCAGGGGGCAAATTTCAAACTCCAAGAAATAAAGAAAATGAACACATAGAGTAATATACAAGAAGCTGTGAGATACAATAAGAGTGGTCTTAAGAAGAATATGTATAATTGCAAATCCCTAAATTTAAAGCTTAGAGAAATATCAGCACATCTGACTGAAGTACTTTAAGGTCTTAGAAAAATAAGAATAAGCCAAAATGAAAATAAATAAATAGAAAGCAATAATGAACCAAGCAGAAAAGGAAGAGAAATTAAAATGACAATGCAATGAAACAAAAGGCTGGCTCATTAAGTGATTCACAAAAATGACCAAAACAACAACAACAACAAAAGAAAAATAACAAAGAAGCCCAATTAATAAAATTAAAGGTGAAAAAGAAAACATTACAACAGATACTAATGAAATTAAGAGGACCACTATATTTTCCAGCAACGGAAAATCTAAAATAGGCAAATTTACATCAACAGAATCAAACCAACATAAAATAAGTAATTTAAACAGAAGACTGAATTAATAATAAAAAAAAATTCCAAATAAAAACTGCTAAAGTTCAGTTAGATGCATCACTGGATTCTACCTACAAAATAACCAACAATGCTCCTCAAACTATTACAATAGGAAGGAACGAAACACAAAATCATTTATGAATCAATCTATTATTATTTTCATATCAAAACCAAATAAAGAGATAACAACCAGGAAAGAAAATTATAGGCCACATACACTGATGAAAACACATGGAAAATTGCCTGTAAGTACTGAAAAAGTATACACAATCACACATCAAAGGGAATATCCACCAGTCAAAAGGTTCAA
This sequence comes from Ondatra zibethicus, assembly GCA_004026605.1. NCBI lineage: Eukaryota > Metazoa > Chordata > Mammalia > Rodentia > Cricetidae > Ondatra > Ondatra zibethicus. Next base: position 24,872 of record PVIU01011351.1, on the reverse strand, counting down.
GGATGTTTCAACAAACACAAATTTATATAAGGTAATTATGTTTGAGGACAGAAATCAAATGTTTTGAATACAACATCAGAACAAGCCTTCAACAAAGTACCTTCAAAATGAAAGCTCAGAAAAACTAGGAACAGAAAGAACTTAACTCAATGAAGTTAATTACTATACAGGGTAAAATACAGCCAGTCAACTTTATACTAATTAGTAGAAAATGCAAAAATGTTTCCTCTAAAATCAAAAACAACACAAAGATACAAACTTTCTCAGCTCTTATTCAATGGTAAAAGTCTGAGCTTGAGCAATAAAACCAAAAGGTAATCAGGAATGGAAAAAGTCAAATTATCATCATTTGCCCCAATACTAGTAATTTATACGTCAGAGGTATTATAAACTCTATAGACAAGTCTTAGAACTGAGGAAGATGTTCAGAAGAGTAGAAGAATGAAAAAAATCTCATTTTATAAAATGAGAGAAATGGAAATGAAAGGGAAGGTTATTATTAACCAACCACCTAAGACTAAAGTAATTGAGCCATAGTTAATTCATTTTGTGTTTTACCATATTGTATTAAAATGGTCTCATTCCATTACTCTTCATGTTGATGTAGGGTTTTTCCAACACCATTGATGAAAAGACTATTCTTTCTCTAATGTCTATTTTTGGTGCCCGTACTGAACATCAGCTGACTATACAGATGTAGAATTACTTCCAAGTTCTTTCTTCATTTTCATTTCTCTTTTCATCTGTTTGCATGTTAATAGCTTACTCTTTTAAATGTTTACAGCTTTGAAAGATTTTAAATCAGGAAGTGTGATGCCTATAGATTTGCCCCTTTATCCAGTCTTGTGGTTCCATAAACCCTTAATTGTACTATTCCATTTCTGTACAAAAAGAAAAAAAAGTCATAAGGGCTAATTACATTGAACCTGTACATTCCTCTGAGTTTTATCATTTTAACAATGTAAGTTCTTCCAATTCTTTTTGCCTTTTTATATTACTTTTTTACATTCTTTATTTTTCAGTATATGAAGTTTTTTGTTTCTTTAGTTATCTTTATTATTAATTATTTTATTCATTTTGATACTACTTCAAGATTATTTTCTCTTTTAGATAAATTCTTATTAAGTGTATAGTCACTATTAATTTTTGAAAATATTTTACTAATTCTTTAGATCACCGATTCCTGAAAGTTGTAAATACTGACTAAGGTTTTTCAGTTTGGGTGTTGTTGGAGAAGGCTGCTTGTTGGTTTCCAGCTGCCAAGCTAGCTTAGACCCAAAATAATCTCACAGAAACTGTATTAATTAAATCACTGCTTGGCCCGTTAGCTCTAGCTTCTTTTTGGCTAACTCTTATATTAATTTAACCCATTTCTATTAATCTGTATATCACCACGTGGCTGTGGCTTACCAGGTAAAGTTCCCAGTATCTATCTCCAGGTGACTCCATAGCTTCTCTCTGACTCTGCCCTTTTTTCTTCTAGCATTCAGTTTAGGTTTCCCCGCCTACCTCTGTTCTACCCTATCAGGCCAATCCACTTTTATTCATTAGTGGTAATCACAGCAAATAGAGGGGAATCCCATATCAGGGTGTCTTTAGTTTTCTGTAGGAAAGCATACTTCTTTGTGTTGTTGGTTTGTTTGTTTAAATAACGTCTATTTCTCTCTTGCCTAACTGCTCTGGTTATCTAATACAATGTTGAGAACAGATGGCAGGGTCAGCATCTATGTCCTAGTCCTGCTCTCTGAGAAGCTTTAAGATTTTCACCACTAAGTATGAAGTAAATTCTAGTCATATCCAAAATTATTGTTATACTGAAGGACTTTGCTCCCATAGAAATTTTTAAGATTATATAATTAAAAGACTTTCAATACAGAAATAATCACAAGGGTGTGAGTCTTCCTTTTGATAATATTTCATATGATTACCATTTATTTGCATACAATCAACCATATTACATCTAGAGATAAATCTTAAGTCTTATATAATCACACTGTGTGGTTTGATAAATGTAGTATTGGTATTTGGTCTACCAATAATTTATTGATGATTTCTGAATCTATGTTATTTATAGATTAACAGGCCAATGTCTGTAGTTTCTTAGAGTACTTGGTCTGACTTTGGGGGTACTGGTGGTCTTATAAATTTTTTGAGATTTTTTTTTATTTTTAAAACAAAAAATAGTAGCATTAATATTTTCATGTTTGGTAGAATTCAGAGAAGCCATTTTTTTTCTTAGTATTTTTTTTTCAAGTTCTAGACTGATGACACCCATCTATTTTCTCATAACTAGTATGTTCAGCCTTTCTATTCCTTCCTGGTTTAGCCTTTGTAGGTTCTATGTGTCTAGAAATATACCTACCTCCTTTAGGCCATCTAATTTGACAGTGTACAGTTTTTATAGTGGTTGCTTATAGTCCTTCTTATTAATAAAGTACAGACCATGATGCAACCTCTCTTTATGTGAGTTTTTCTCATTATTGTCATTTTATCAGGAAAATAAAACAGTTTTATAGATCCCTGGACTAAATCTGCCATCTATTTCATGTCTTGCTGAAATCTGATTTTATCTTTTGTGAACTTTGGCTTTCCTCTATCTTCTTTCTTCACGGTAGGCTGTTCATCTGAGAGCTCTGGCTTTCTTGTGACTTGCTGTAAGTTCCCTCCTGAAAGGGTTCTGCTGTGCTGCACTTGCTTTTAATTAAAATAAAATTACATGATTCTCTCCTTCCAGTCTCCCTCTGATCATTTGATTTTATATTTTCATTTTTGAACCTCTTTTTGGATTTCTTCTTTGATCAGTAATTGTTCAGAAGTTTGCTAATTTCTAAATATTTGTAAATTTTCTGATTTTCCTGACTGCTAGTTTCACACCAATGTTGTCAGAAAAACATATTTAATATGATTTCTGTATTATTAAATTTATTAAGATCTAATTTTTGTATCCCAATATACAACCTATCCAGGAAAAAGTCTTCTGCGTACTTGAGAATAATCTGTATTCTGCAGCTGCTGCAAAGTGTTTCCTGTTTATGTCTCTTGAGTTCTTTTGTTCTATAGTGTTCCTCACATCAGCTGTTTCCTTAATAGTCTTCTGTCTGGTTGATTTCTCTATTGTTGAAAGCAGGGAACTGAAATCCCCTAAGGGAGGCTGTCTATTTCTTCCTTTACTCCTACTAATATTTCTTTTGTGTACTTAGATCCTCCAGTGTTGTGTACATACCTTACAGAAGCATTAATGTATTGGCTCCTTTTGTTATATAACACTGATCTTTCTTCTGCATTTTATACTTTAAGTATAGGCACTCTTGCTCTCATTTTTTAATTACCATTTACATATAAACCCTTTAAGTCTTTTACTTTCAAGCTACATGCATCCTTAGCCAAAGGCTTGAACTCTTCATCTGCATTTACTTATTATGAGCTAATATGTCCAATTACTTCTATACTGGTGCGGGAGAATTGTCTGTATTCTGTCAATCACGTTTTAAATAAATGGTGATTGGCCAGGAAGGAAGTATAGGTGAGACAACCAGATAGGAAGTAAAGGTGGGGCAATGGGATCAGGAGAATGCTGGGAAGGAGGAAGCCCATTCCTCCAGAGTCCTGCCCAGACCACAGAAGAAGCAGGATGTGACCTGCCCTGCTGAAAAAGGTACTGAGCCATGTGGCTAACATAGATAAGGATAATGGGTTAATATATGTTATAAGAGCTAATACAAAGCCTGAGCTAATGGGCCAATCAGTTTATAACTTATGTAGACCTCTGTGTGACTTTCTTTGGGACTTACTGGCTGTGGGAACTGGGCAGGACATAAACCCCAACAAGCCGGCCCTCATGTTACACTATGCGTCTTAAATTCCATTTGCCTTCCAGTCATCTTAGCTTTCTCTGTTTAATATTTGAAGAGTCTGGTTCATAGAAAACCCTGTGTGTTCATCTTTCAAGGCTGAGGTAAGTAATCAAAAGGGCTCACAGCAGTGAAGGAAAGTAGAATGCCTTTCCTATGCTACACTTGGTGTACAGTTACTCTATCACAATGCCCCAGAGGGAGTTGAGTCAAGGAGTCAAGGACAACAATACTAAGCCACCCATGCTCACGTGAGTATCAGAATTCCTGGTCTTTTAGGGACCTCAGATAACGCATTTATCAGTCCCATGGAAAACATTATCAGGAGACCTGGCTGAGAGACCTTAGCTGAGTAACTTTCTCCACTCTCACTCAAGACGTTTTCCCTCCTAAACACTGCCTAAGCACCCCACCCCCAAAATGCATTTCTGTTTTGTAGGGCTCCTCCAGCTTAAGACCATTCCTTCACTGGTACATGGAACCATAAGTCACTGAAGTACATTTCACAGATGTGAGTCCGGTTTAATTACCTCATTATTTGCACTTAGGTATTTTCCAGCATTATTTGCGCAAGCCTGTACTTTCCATTTTTATTACTTAGTATATGTGTTCAAAAGTGAACTGAACATGTATGTGTGTGTACTCTTTTGGTCCCCAGCACTCTGTCTCTAGGTATCAAGTCACAGGCCAATTCCACACTATTCTAATTACAACAGCTGAGGCCTCTGATTTTCTTCTTTTAAAAAAATTACCTCAATATTCCAAAGCCTTTGCTTTTCTATATGAACTTTAGAATCAGCTTTGTGATTTCTTCTTACAAGGTCATTTAAACATGAAGGAAATATGATACGTAATACTAAACCTCATGTTCCTGAATACAATGGCCTGTTAGCATCCAGGCCAGTTTGCTACAGCATTAACAGATACAGTCTGGCAACCTCTGCTTTTTTATTACATGATAAACATGTTCACATGTAATGCAACAAATACACTGATGTGACTGAACTTAAGTCTCTCATTATTTATATCACATGGCTTTCTCCCTGCGTTGTTTCCACATCTACCTCTGTGCTAATTATAGTAGTTTCCACTTTAACCCTTACCTTGAATTTCTAATGGTATCTGTCTTTTTTTCCCCAGATATTCCTCTGAAGATTACAACATGCATTTTAAGCTAAGTCCCATCAATTTAAATATGATACTGAACAACTTAAGACATAGGAACAGTGCGTGAGCCAGGACCAAGTTAGCCTTTATATGCTATTCTTATCATACGCAGACATACACATATATAAGAAATCAGACAATTCCTTAATCCAGTTTTACATATTTTGCTTTCCTAGCATATATTTCAAATTAACTGAGAAGTGAAAATTTAATAATCCTCCATATATTTGGAAATATTTCTATTTCCCAGTAATAGTTTAAGCCTACTTCTGTAATATAAATTTTGACTCTATTTATAATATACACTTTTTAAAGAGGAGAGTTTTGTTTTTTTTTTAAATACTTATTCATGGATGTTATGTTAAGTGATTTGTCTGCAGATACATATGCCCACTAGAAGAGGGCATCAGATCCCACCAGGCAGTTGTAGACTGCAGTTATAGATGATCGTGAGATGCCACATGGGTACGGGGAATTGAATTTAAGACCTCTGGAGATAAAGCAGTGCTACTTAACCACTGAGTCATCTCTCCATCCTTGTAATCTATATTTTAATACTAATATTTTAACGGAAGTCTTAAATAGTAATCATGCCATTTTCAAGGTGATTTGCATTTTATTGCACTAATTCTTAATATTTTATGCTTATTCTTTAGGGGACACAGTGTCAGTGTATGTAGAGATCGGAGGACAAGCTGCAGCCATCAGCCTCATTCTACCAGACGGATTCTGAAGACTGAATTTGGGTAGACTATCTCAGCAGCAAGAGCCTCTACCACCAAACCATCTTGTTGGCTCCTTTACTAGCTAATTATTTTTTAAAAATAATAAAAAGGATGATTTTAGCTACAGACGAAAATCCAGCTTTGTAAAACATGAAGTAAGAACACTGTCTCCGGCTTGGTCTTAACACCGCCTGGACCCAGGGCCCATCTTTCAGAGGCGCTCTCAGTCACTGCCCCCTGCTGGGAGGGAGCATCCTGCCCTCAGTGCTCCCCTCTGCCATGGCACTGCATAAGGCAGTTCACTTTATCTTGCTCCGCACCATCATGTCTCCTCTCACTGTCCATAACTACTTCAGAATCCAGCTGCCGCCTCACTTTAGGCTGCCTGTCCAGTTTTCCTTTCTGTTCAGGATGGTACCTTCCCTGTGAATTCCAAAACAGCCTATTCAACTTTGCACTGTACGTGTGTGTTAACCAGTTTGTACCCCCACAGCTGGTTCACTACAGAAAGGTCTGTGTCTCATTTTTCTTTACCAAAAGGGTAACAAGTGTGACAAGTGCACAGTGGAAGTAGAAGAACCGCTGGGGAAACTGAATGAGTACCCAAATCTCTATAGCTAACAAATTAGTTCAAACTCCTAATTCTTATTAATTCATTACCATACTTACAGACATGCTCAAGATACATTTCACTAATATTTGGAATGTGCCGCATACTAGAGTCACTACATTTTAATAGTTAAAAAAAATGGAAGAAACCATATACACAGTTTAAGCTGAATAGTAAATTTAATCTGTTTTACTTATAAAAGTAGCATCGCATCTCCTTTGGGTTATTTTCACTGCAATAATAATCTGACTCATTCTGTTACTATAAAACACAATTTCACAAGGAGCAGCAGGATATGTGATAACATACCAGAGATACCATGGCCCAACCAGTCTTGTTATAGATAAACTCCAAGTTGTTCCTCCTTAGATAGAGCAAGCCACCAACAAGCGAAACTAACAGGGCCAAAGCAATGGTGCCAGAGTAATTGGGTGGCCGGAAAACTCGAATCTGCAAAAATAAATGATAATCAAATGAGTGAAGAATAAAAACTAATACTTCTTCTTTTAATCATATTCTAGTCATCACCATTTTAAACTAATTTGTAGTTTTCTTTGAGAAATACACCCAATGAATGTATTTTGATCGTATTTATTCCCAACACCTCCCTTTAGCTCTTCCCAGATGTGCCCTCAACTTCCCATTCTCTATTTGTTGGTTTTTTTTTTTAACAACAAGCTATTAACTTGTGCTGTCCTTCTCCAACGAGCTGTCCATATACTACTGTAATGGGGCCATTCACTGAAGCATAATTGACCTATAGTGCTTTAACACCAAGAATTCAGAGAACTGACATCCTATTTTTCACACCTAGCTTTGATACTATGTTTAATGAGCTCTTAACTAATCAAAAATACATGCTTTGAACAACTTGGCTGTACAGAGATACTCTGTTCCTTTTGTTCATATGCTGGGGTCTATACAAATGCTACACATGACGCCCAGAGGTGTTCTGGATCACACAACCCAATTAACCCAGCTAGTACACAGTAAGGCAAGATGTGGGCACATGTGACTTATCTCAACTAGAGACTTTAAATGCTATGTTTAACAAAGCTATTCAAATATAACTCAGAAGTGAAATCCCCCCACTCAGGCATATATATGGGAATTCCTTATGCACCTGAGTTGACCTCTACTTTCACAAGCAACTATAGCATGCATGTGGAGATGAGCCCACATATACGTTTACAGGAATCTATGCTTTCATTACGCTTTCACAGATAACGCAGAAGCTCCACGTGTAGCTGAAGAATGAGGAAGCTGCTTTTGAATTGCCGGCACCAGTGCACATCCTCCATGAGCACAGTAATGTTCCAATTATGCTACTTCTCTGCCCACACCAACTGTCAACACACCAGCTCTACACAGCTTCCTGGGTATAATGGACTACCTCACTGTGGCCTATATTTGCCTGCAATGTAATGATGAAGAACATTTTTCTATATGTACTTATGGGCCATATTTACATTTTCTTCAATGAATTGTTTATTCAGATTAATTTTTAATTGAGAGTTGGTATTTTGTTATTCAGTATAACAGTCACACACACACCTTGGACATGTGGGTAAGTCTTCAGAAAATATGATTTGCAAATATTTACCCCATCCTGTAGGCTGTCAACTCACATCCATGTTAGTGTACTATATAAAAGCTATATTTACAAAGTTATACAATTGGAACAAACTCATGATTTATAAATTTCAGATCTTTGTGGTAGTAACATTTTCTATTTAAAAGAACCAGGATACTCTGATGACATGGTTAATTGAATGCTAGGTAGAGTACAGAGAAAAATCAAGAGCCTATAGAAAATAAATGTACCAGAAAATAAGGGCATACTTTGAAAACAATTATGAAGCCATGTCTCAGGAACCAGGAGCCTGGGGGAAAAAGTGGAGGAGGGAGGACACTCAAGATAGTCAAATCTTGGGCAAATTTAGCACTCAGCTAATTAACAATAGCATGAGAATAAGAAGATGACAGGTTCCAAAGGCAGGAAGTACTCCATACCAAACAACCAAGCAAAACACAACAACAACCATTGGGAGAGGAAAGGGGGGGGGGAGAAGGAACAGGAAAAACAGGGACATTTAGGAAGAGACAGGAATGATGAGGGGGAGGGGAGGAGGCACGAGAGATGCCAAGAGGAGGTGGGGAGAGAAAGAGAGAGAGAGAGAGAGAGAGAGAGAGAGAGAGAGAGAGAGAGAGAGAGGGAGAGGGAAAGAGACAGGGAGAGAGAGGGAGAGAAAGACAGGGAGAGAGAGGGAGAGAGAGAGAGAGGGAGAGAGAGAGATTAAGTGGCAAAGATGGAGCCAGGGAAAGTAGTTTAGGGCCTTTGATGTGTAGTTTCTATCAGTAGGGCAGGGAATGATGGCCACAGTTTATCCCCTCAATGTGCACAGTCTAAATAGAGGGAGATCTCACCTTAGTTTATATCTAAGATTCAGTGCTGGCTGGACCCTGTCCAGAAAAGAACCACCAAGAACTAACTAGCCTTATAAACAACAGTCTGTTCTTAAGTAAAAAAGTTGTATTTGACATACAAAAAATCACACTACCGGACAATATTTTAAAAGATCACTAAAAAAGAAATTCTGAGTAGATCATTAATAAACATAATCAAAACACAAAGTTAGTGCATTTCCCACAATTAACAGAGTAGTGAAACCTAACAAGGAATTCGGAGAAGGAGCCAGAAATCTAGCCACTGTGCCGACAAGCGAATCAGGAAGAACTGGCAACAAATACTCTAAGAGAAAATTCTGGTGAACGAGATTATGGAAAGTGTCTTAATGAATACAAGCTATTAGATATAAAATGACCCACAAGCTATCAAAATGCTCCAGATGAAAGGATATTTAAAACACATGGTAACTAAATGAATGACTTGACTCTGAACTGGATCACAAAAGGTGGAAAACATTAAACGTCAGCTGACTGGATTCTAATATGTATAGTGTCGCTTTTTATAAAATGTCAACCTTTGAGAATTCATGAGACTCCCAAAATCAATGTGCTTATAAGAAGCATAATTCATCCTATATGATTTTTATGGGAAAAAGTGAATCTGTGTATGTAAATCAAGGCAGAGGGACTGGACTCAATTATTGGAGTAAAAATAAAAATCACCAAGCAAACATGCTACAACGATAACAGCTAAATCTATGTAAATGACGCACTGTTAAAACTGGTACTATTTCTATTTTCAGCGCACTCTGAATTTGTAATATCTTCTATTTGTATTTTATAATTAATACAACTAAAGAATTAAATACATGTGTGGTAGGTAGACAAGTCAGAATCACTTCTAATTACCAGTATATCTTTAACTAATTGTAAATTTTTTTATTTTACATTTTCATTTATTGTTCTGAATTGAGTAAAATAATAAACAATGATCAAATTAAAATACATGTATTATTTTTTAAAAAGTGAGTGAGTGTGTATGTGTGCGTATACGTATGCATGAATTTAATTTCAAGTGCCCAAGGAAGCCAGAGGAGGGTATTTGGGCCCCTAGACCTGGAGTTACAGGTAACTGTTAACCGCCTGGACCTAGGTATTAAGAGCTGACTGCTATGGCCAAGATCAAAAACACTGACGAAAACTTATGCTTGAGAGGATGTGCTCACCTATGTTCATAGCAGCATTATTTGTCATAGCCAGAACCTGGAAACAACTTAAAATACCCCTTGACTAAAGAATGGATAAAGACAATATGGTATATTTACACAATGGTTGTACGATACAGCAGAAAAAAAATTATGACATCTTGAAATTTGGATGGATCTAGAAAACATCATACTGAATGAGGTTAACCCAGACCCAGAAAGACAATTATCACATGTACTCACTCACAAGTGGCTTTTAGACATAAAGCCAAGAAAACCCAGCCTACAATTCACAATCCCAGAGAACATAGACAACAAAGAGGACCCTAAGGGAGACTACATACATGAATCTAATCTACATGGGACATAGTAAAAGACTAGATCTCCTGAGTAAATTGGGATCATGAGGATCACGGGAAAGGGTAGAAGGGGAATGGGAAGGGAGGGAGGGGAGTGGGAAAAATATATAGCTCAAGAAAACAATTTTAAAAAACTTAATTCTAGTCCTCTCTAAGAACAGTAAGGGTTCTTATCCTCTAGGCCTCTAGTATTTCTTGTAAGGAACTAGTAAGAGCAGCTGCTCAGTCCAGGTTTCGTGGGCAGGGAATGTAGCTGAATAGTAGAACACATATTCAGATATTCAGACTACATAGGTCCTGGGTTCAACCTAGCATGGCAAAAACAAAGTTTTCTTTAAGCAAGGAAAAGTTTTAAAAGGCCATAGATAAACAAAAACAAAAAAAAAATCCTGTTGCTTCATTACAACAATCTAGCAAACCAAGCTGATCAACATAAACATATCGGAGTATATGTATAATACATAGTCACACACATTTACTGTAGTGAATAAAAACATACATGGACATCCGTTCTGTCTGCAATCCATTTTGCTAGCTGTTCAGCTGCAAATCCAATTCGTTGAAGGTCAAAAGTATCAGCTCTCTTGGGTCTGCCTTTGGAAGGAAAATGCATGAATGTGGGAGCGGAGTTCATGTTGAGCTGTAAAGCAAGTGATAAAATGCTAATTGTAACAACACCAGAATATTCTGTATCATTCATCAACATCTTATGTGCTTTTATTTGAAAATTCAAAGAAAAGAATTTATTAGGAAAAAGTCTGCATGGCTTTCTGGAGCTTAATTTCTACTTTTATTCATCTTGATACACAATTTAGTTAAGCAGAATGGCTCAATTTGCTTAAGCTGTCTGAACTGTCAAGTTTAACGTACCATTCATGTCCCCAATTTGGTATTTTTTACTTGTCTCTCTAGACTTTTATGATTAAAATGATGCAAAACGCCTGGAAGTGCAAACAGAAACCCTGAGATCTGCCAGCAGGTGGAGCACTCCACTCTTCAGCAGCTGCTGGAGCAGGGCAGAAGTGGAAGCATGTGGGAAACCTGTGATCTGACAGCAGCAGGTGGAGCACTCCACTCTACAGGAGCTTCTGCAAACAGGGCAGAAGTGGAAGCACACAAAAAACTCATTACAAGTAAGTCAAATTACTTATTAAAAATTTAAAAATTAGTCGTTTTGTTGATGGTTAATAAGCAGCAAGAACATTTTGTTATAAACAACCAGGAATATATAAGAGATAAGAAAATTATCTGATTGATAGTCTGGTTCTATTCAACGTATTAATAATTTATCTTAAAATGGCTAAAGCATGAAAAACTTTTCTAAAGAAAATACTCATAAAATACAAGAAAGAAAACACTGCATCTTGTGTTTATTAAAAATACATTTGAAAGTAAAAGCATAATTTGATACAAGAGCTAACTACAATATCAATGTATTAAATTCTGAAATCTGGGGATTAAATTTAAAAGACCTTGAGGTAAAAAGCAAAGAGATTCACTCAATGAGAATGGAAATCACACAACCAAGTGACTTGGTAGATGACAGCAGGCAACAGGTGAGGCTATCGCTGACAGCTGAAAGCTTAGCTGCGAGGATGACAATGTTTACAATCAAGGCAAAACAGCTCCTGGATCATAAACAAATGCTACTGTAGCTGTGTACTCACAGCTTAGCAAAGACAAACTGAATTCTCAAAAGCAATACATCTATATCAAATATTTCTTATTTGTACTACTGTGAATGCTATCAAACTCTCATTATTCACCCCCACATTACCAGAAATGCCCCAGGCAGATAGGGAATGCTTGGTCTCTGTTTGCCCTGGTTTCTGTTTATTCCCTCAACACACATACGCACACACGCGCATGCATGCACACACACACACACACACCACTAATGTTAAATTTAAATTGCCACCATAAAAGCGGGACCATCATGATGGACACCTACACAAAAGGCCTTGCTGCTCTTCTCCCACAGCTATACAAGAGGGAGCTCTTCATACGCTGACACTGTTGTGTTTGTCTCTGTGTCCTTTGTATCTGTGAGCCAGTAAACTTAGTTCACTTTAAATTGCCCACTCTGAGTTATCTTACACTGGACATTCAAAGACAGCACTTAGGTAATTAATTTTCCTAAAAGATATCTGGAGATTACATTTTTGCTCTGTTACTTTTCTTCAAATTCATTTGTTTAGCCTTTCTACTCTTTCCGTACAATTTAGATTTAGCCAACATCGGCAAAAATACGCAGTGTGAGGAGGTTGATAAATGTATGCTAATACTATTGCTAATTTATACTGATACAATAGCAATTACTTAGTAAACACATCTCAGGAATATAACTAAGCATCTTCACATGTTAATATCTCATTCTAATAATCCCCATGTTATCTATCCTTTCTCCATACAGAGATAGAGCACAGTCGATAATGAAAACTTCAAGTCACTCAACTATGACGAGGTAAAGCTAGAATGTGACCTCGGATGTTCTACCTCATGCCCTCCACTATCACTATAGCACAATGCTCTGCAGAATGCTTCTCTTTTGAATGCAACTCCACGGCAACCATTTCATAAATAATAGAAATTTGAACAAGTTCATTATAATACTAAATTACAAAACCAGTCCCTATAATATGGTAAAAACCTGACAAATTCTAACATACCATAGCATATAACATACAACACACATCATATCATTAATACATTGTGTATGTTTCATATATGTATTTATGTATGTGTCATAGAGGAATCTTCTTTGAATTGAAATAATACCTCTGGGAGAACAGAGGGAAGCTTGTGAGACCTGGGCACTAAACAACCTTAAAAGCCTGGAGAGGTGAAACTTAAAGGATTCCCAAGAGCCCTCAGGAAGGTTATAAAAGCCAGAAGAAACTGCTGTCAGAATAGGCTCTGGAGCTGTCTGCAGGAGACTGTCCACCCCCATCCTGCTGAACTGCCTGCAAGTCATACAAAGAGCTTAAGGTTTGCAGCTTTATGAATCATCACTTATTCGTGACATCCCTGGAAATCATCCCCGTTTGTGCAAGCAAACTCTTATCCATACTCCTAAAGAAACCCAATAAACACACTGGCTCCCAAGTTGGATTTGTGTAGAATCATTATTTAGGTCTTATCAGTTCCCGATCTGAGAAGTAGATGTTCATTTTCATTTCTCCCCCAAAAGTCTCACACACACAGCACTATCTTATTCCACATCTCAACAGATTATCACGCTAGGCAAGGGATAATCACGGCAACAATACCATTTCTTACTGCTTCATTGAGCAGCATCAATGAAGAACATATATGAAGCACTAAGAGCGCACTGCTGGTAAACGAGCAGTCTGTGTCAGGTCTCACGGTGACAGTACCACCAGCGATGACTAGCATCCTCCTGCCCAAGTACAAGGCTGAGTCTACTGAGAAGACTGCATCTTGAGTACACGTCTACACATGTTGCTGTAACTGAGTAGGTGACTTAAAAGAAGTTTGTTTTCTGAAATTTCTGAGGATTAAAGTGTAAGATCTAGGTGAATGGCCAGGCTGGGTTTCTGAGGAAGCTTCTCTTCCTAGCTCTCAAGAGAACGTTTCAATGCTGGGTTTCCCATGGTCTGACTCTGCGCACATGCCCTCCAGCTATTTTCTCCTCATAAGTATCAGTCCTACTTGATTAGTGACTACTCCTTGGAAGTCCTTTAATGTTCTCTCACATACACATGATCATGGGTGATTTACAGTTTCAACACTGGCTGAGATCCAGACCATCGAGAGCAGAAACAGACAAAATTCTATCTGCTGGAGTAGAAAATAAGTAGTAACTCAGGCACCAGCTAAATGGGTAGAGTGCATACTACAGAAGCATGAGCAACTCAGCGCAGATCACCTGTACTTGAACAGAGTACCACATGTTTGTAGCCCTAGCATGAGGCTGGGGTTTGAGATAGGTCAACCCCATGAGTCAGCTGGTCAGCTAATCAAGCCAGATTGGCAATACTCAGGATCAGTGAAAAACCCTATCTCATAAACATATCACATAAATAGGGATCAGGAAGATGCCTCATGGTACAAACCAGGCAGCCTGAGTCCAACCTCCCCACTGTCCCAAAAAATTTAACAGTGAAAACAGAGAACTAACTCCACAATGTTGTCCTCAGACATCAACATACAATTTATGGCATGCACACCAAGATGTAGATCACACACACGTACACATAAAAATAATAAATAATATGGAGAGCAAAAGGAAAATACTCAGTGTCAACTTGTTTCCATATATACAGATATGCATGTATGTACCTATCCACACATGCACATATACATGTACACACACACATCACACACATGTACAAAAAATAAATAGATTGAACTTATACTATATGAAATGTCATAAATCTGCGTGAAATACAACCTAACCAATACATAATTATCATAGAACGGTTAATGCACATGTATGGTCACTGTGTGCTAAAAAGCACATTTCCTCTAAATGGAAATGCAAGTGCTTTTACTATAATATAAAGGCAAAAACTGTATAATGATAGAATTAGTAGTCTCCAAATATGAACTCTATTTTAAACATATCACAAAATTTATTGTCATTACTTACTATACTCACTCATTTACTCAGTGAGTTGTATTTAATTTGGTAGTCAAGATGTATCAAAACTAACAAACTCAGTTATGCATTTCAAAATAATATATAGAGTTTTTACCTGTTGAAAAACATCTGTTCCTTCATCATAGTCCACCATTCCAAAGAACAGTTTGTTGCAGAAAGCAGATGAGTAACGCCAGGAATTAGCCAGGATTTGATATTCCTCATTAGCTTGCCTGAAACAGATAATGGGGCAAAACAAAAAAAGTCTGAGTATACAATGAACAGAGCCATCAACAGAACAAGTAATTCTGGGGTAGAGTTAACCAATTACTGTAGGGACTATCATCTCATTAATACTTGTATGAAATACAAACTAAACTACTATACAACATAAAAAGATCAACAAATACTTTTTAAAAGGAAGAAGTACATCAAAGTACAAGTTTACTGTTCATAAAGAGTGTAGCTACAATACAGTTACATTTACTCATATGCATGCTACAGAATCCCTTCTATTTTTTCAACCAATATATACACAGCTTAAAGATTTAACTGTTTATAGTACAGGTCATAAATGCTTCTAAACATGGCAACACTAAAGAGGGCTTGATAAGTCAAAGTAGAGTTGAGAAGTAATGGAATTCGTGTGCTTAATTAATTTTTGTATATAAATCAGATAATCCTGAAGCATCATCTACAATTAAGGGACAGGAAACACAATGATGTTATCTGTGTTGTTAGTGTTCATCAAATAGAATACTCTAATGGTAAGGTGAGCTGAATCTTTATCTTTCATAGGAGGAAACTTAAAGATCAGTTTAGTTTGTGACTGTTATAGTATCTAGACACACAAGGCCATCAAATCCTAAGAAAACATGGAGGAGCTACAGTAACAGGCTCTGGGTGAATGTCTGCAAATAAGCGATGCAGGGGCCCATAGCATTAAAGGGATGGCATTGAGATAATATGTAAACATGCTGTAAAATTCAAGTATTTTGTTAGAATATATTTTGTTATAAAAAATCAAACCTAGAAAAATGGAAAATTATTAAGAAGTAGCATTCTTGTGATAATGAGAAACATAAAATGAAAATCCACCAATATAAAATAAAACAAGGAATAAAATAATATTTTTGATTTTTCAGCATCTGTGTATATAATAGCTTCTGATGAAACATCCTAAAACAGGCATTTCAGATTTCTCTATCTCATGGTGTTTAAGTTCATCCACGCATATCAGAGTCAACTAAATATGCATATGTGTACTCACAGTTTAATCAATAAATCCATACGAATTGAAAAACAATGTGCAAATGACAAATGACAAGCCCATGACTTCAAGATGCTTACATTCTAGAGAGCGCTCTTACACAAAACAAACTATCAGATCATTTCTAGTTCTTTGAAGATTTCTTAATAAATCTGTGTTCATAAACCAAGTAACCAAAGGTGAGTTCTCTCTACCTTTAAATTCTGCACGCTATTGTTATTCTATTTCTCTAGAGTTAATTTTCTAACAACTACATTGCAAATCCACTACAAAATCCTCCACACCACAGCCACACCCGTACCACAGCTCTAGAAACATAACACATTTGGTCTACTTCACGAAAACGTCATGGCCATTCTTAGAACATGCATTAGATATTTTGTTTAGAAAGCCCTCTTTTCCTTCAAAAGGCAGTACAAATGTGCCATGTCTTTTGAAAGGCGCTTCCTTGTAAGCTTGCTGATGCCGCCGACTGCAACAGCAACCCTCCACTAAAGTGCAGAAGGACTTGCTGCATGCACATTAGCTGTTCACTTGGAAAGAATGACTGTCCAGGGGTAGAACCTGAACTTTTAGCAAGTTATGCTGTTAGTGATGCTGAATAATACTCTTTCCTCCCTGACCAAGTATATCATAAATATTTTAAAGATAAAGTTCATCTGCATTAGAGATTCTAAATCCTGGGATGTGACTAAAAGTCATATTTCACTCTATTTAGGGGGAAGAAACTTTGAACGTTTTATATATCTCACTATAAAAATAATATAATTATTCTCATTTAAGTTGGTTTCACTGAATAACTTGGTTCACTTTATTTTTATAAAACATAACTACACAGTGGAATGTGGGGGGCAATGTAGTAACACCAGAGATATCATGGCCCAAACAGTCTTGTTACAGATCAACGCCAAGTTGTACCGACTTCAAAAGATCAAACCATCAACAAGAGACACTAACAGGGCAAAAGCAATGTATGCTACTTGACAAATGAATGCCATTCATGACTCTCACCATGACAGTAAATAAATCATTGAGAGACATGTGAATGTCAATTTTATAAGCAAATGTGGAATTTAAAACATAAATATATTTATACTCAGCATTTTAAGTAGATGCTGCAGTAACAAAGAGAAATGGCTGACATTGTCTACCTGAAGAGGCCTCCTCAGAGGAACAGACATACACAATCATAACACATAAATAAGAAACACAGTTTTAAATGTGGCTTACACTTGCATACACTAGATGGGGAAAACAGATTAGAAACACGGTAAGTGGAAACATCTGGAACAAATGGGTCTGTCCAAATGACTAAAGCTATGAGCAAGACTAACAGGAAGGAACATAGCAAACCACACAAACAAGCCACTCTCAAATGTTTCCTATGTTCTACAGAATCTAGGCCTCATATAGACAACAAGGAAAAAAAAAGACTAAGAAAAATAACTAGGAGTGAGGCCTCATTCTGTAAACAGTGACCAGCTTCAGGGATTTGTGAAAGGAGTACATTTTGCAAACAGTATCTGCACTGTGTCAGATAACCACGTGTCTGAGGGCGAGTGTCATTATGATAAAGGTTTGGAGCCCATTTAAAATGCTAATAATGGTCAAGATGGGAAAACACAGGTTACTAAATTATTATATAATCATGTGACCTATTTTGTACATATTCTTCTTTGGAATCTAGAGGGTCACAACATCCAACTGTATAATACTTAGATGGTTAGTTTTGATTGTAGACTTTATCCAAGTACAATCTCCTGGGAAGAAAATATCAATGAGTAATTAATTATCTGGAGAAGTGTAGCCTGTAGACATGCTTAGGAGGGCTTTCCATAGCTGGAAAAATGAAGGTGGGAAGATTCATCCTCAATATGAGCCGCACTGATTCCTGGACTGGTCCTGGACTGAATGAAAAGGGGAGTGTAGTAGTCACTGTTCTATGGCTATAAGGAGACACCATGACTAAACGACATATAGATGAAAGCCTTTGAGGGTCTGCTTAGTAAACTTCAGAGGTTTAATCCCTGATCATCATGGTGGGAAGGAGACAGGCATAGCACAGGAGCAGTAGCTGAGAACTTTACATCCAGATCTACAAGCAGCAGGGAGGGAAAAAGGCAAAGAAAGGAGAGGAAGGGAGGGAGGGAGAGAGGAAGGGACGGAGGGAGGAAGGGAGAGAGGGAGAGAGGAAGGGAGGGAGGGAGGGAAGAGAAGGAGGGAGGGAGGGAGGGAGGGATGGATGGAGGGAGAGAAGCTGGACTTAGTAGTATGGGGTTTTGAGTCTTCATTCATTCAACTGCTTTCTGCTTTGGACTTGACAAAGTGAGAAGCTGCTTCAAGATCATGCTGCACTGAAATCCCCATCAAGACAGACAACAGCCTCAGATTGTACACCAAGCCCTTTCTGGCTTACTTTGCTCTCAGGGTATTTTATCACAGCAATAGGAAAAATATTAAGACTAATCCTCAGAAATATCTATAATCTGAAGAAAAGATTCCATAAAAGCCAAAGCAAATTACAATTTCTGAACTCAAATACAAAACTTTGAGCAAAGGTAATATTGGCAAAATAAACAAGGCTTTCTCCTGTTTGGGTGCATTGAGTAATAATAGTCCCAAGGAACAAATCTATCTCTAAAACAAAACTAGAAATATTAAACTATGCTTCATAAATATGTACTACTAATGTTATATATTCAAAGTACAAGTCATTAATCAGAAATACATGTGTCCAAAAATGTTAAGCCAATTATCTTCTATTTACACTACTATTCTAACTTCTAAACAGGGAAGTAAAGAAACCTAAGAACAACAACAAAAAAATTAGTGGAACCTAGCTCATTTATCAGTTAATACTGAAAGCACACACAATTATTAGTGTCTATTAGCATACTGCATTCCTGATTGCTATTCAAAATACAAAGTGAAAGCCACAAACACCAGGAGCACACAAATAAATAACCACACCTTTAATAGCATCATCAGAGAGAGATGGCCCATAGGAAAATGAACGTTCCAACCTTAGGAACTCAGGGAACAACATGAATTGCTCCAGTGTGCTCACATGGAGCCTGAAGAGGGCAGTCAAGCTGCATGAGAATGATCCAGGAGCGTTAAGTAATAACTGCAGGGCACTGTTCTCTTAAATCTCTTGTATTAAATCTTCTCCATTTTTTTTATTAGAGAACAAGAAAAAAAATCACTTAATTCAAATGCTATAACTTTTTACATTATACTATTTTAAAAAGGTTATGTAAAACTAAAAAGGATTATTAACTCATCTATGGTTCGATATATTTTATATTTCCCAAGATGAATGTAATTTTCATCTTTAAGCATTTTAAGGAATGTTTTAAGTCATTTCTCTTCATAACATTATTCAAATTTCCTATCATATAATAGACTTGTATTAAGAGTATATGTCTTTATAGTTATTTATGATTAAATTACATTTACATAAACATATATTACATAGTTATTTCAAAGTATGTCTTTATCGAGCCTCAAATAATTTCAGCAGACAGTGATTTGCACAGATTTGAAGTCAACATGCCTTTTAAAAAGGCTTCTGTTATTACGGTTGGGAAGAATAAAAAAAACCTAAATATCATCATTCAAAGCTTGTAACTATTTTTCTGGTTGTGCCAGGCTGGTCAGTGTGTTAGGATTTTCCTCACTAAGTCCAATGCAACTATGCTAAGGGAATATTTACTCTCTGGCTCACAGTTGCCAAGGCTTTAGTCCATCACAGGTTGACTGCACATTACTCTGGGCCTAAAGGCAAGAAGAATAAGATAATGGCAGAAACATGTGAAGAGATAATTCACCTCGAGGTGGCCTGGAATCAGTGTACAGAAAGAGAAGACAAGACAAGAAATTCTTCCAGGGCCAGCCTCTTAGTGACATATTTACTCCAATCAGGCCCACCTGCTACAATCCCACCAACTACCTACTCTGAACCCAGCAAAGAATTTATCCATCACTTCCCCAGAGCCACAAACACTGCTTGCATGAGACTGCACAAGGTCTATGTTTGAAACATGTCAAACCACAAAGGTTTACACATCCATGACAACACTGCATTTCTTGCATAACCATATTGTCTTCCTTTGTCAAAATAAACAGTGAAAAAATAGTAAAAATTTGAATAGAAATATAAAATACAGATAAATATAAATAGTACAGATGAGAAACATAGAAGTGCTTAAATATGGATGTCAAGATAAATAACACAGATAACAAGGAAACAAAAAGATATACCACTTGCTCACTGAGCAAACTTTTTAAAGTCTATATGGATAATTCAGAGGAAAATTATATTATAAATAAAGCAAACATAGTAATGAAGATTAAAAATAAATCAACAGATAAATAAGTGATTTCTGACAAAAGAAAGAAATACTTCCTCATCTCAAGATATTCCAATACCGTCTAGAAACATGAAATTTAACTTAAGGATAGGAAATCATCAGTGAACAAGTTAAAATAATGCATATTTTCTTTACAATAACATACCCACTGTGATCACTATTCTTATCAACTTCACTACATGGCAAGATGCTACAATAGCTCATAAACATACTTCCAGGGGAGTCTATGATGGTATTTTCATAAGTATGCTTAGAGGAAAGGCACAACCAGGCTTGGAAGCACACACTTCAATCCCAGCACTTTGGAAGCAGAGGTAGGTGGTGCACTAGGAATTCCACGGCAGCCTGATCCACATAATGAGTTCTATGACAGGTAAGTCTACATAGTGAGATCCTGCCTCAAGAAACAAACAAAAAGGAGGCAAAACCGACCTTGAATATGAGCTGTATAATCTCGTAGAAGGGGGACCAGAACAGAATAAAGGGGGAAAGCACAAAAACCACTAGCAAAGTTACCCTACCCACTGCAGTTCCTACCACCATGACACGAGCTGTTCTGCTTTGCCATACTCTTTCTGTCATGGGCCAAAATGTAGGTTCTCTCACTTAAGTTACTGTTCTCAGATATTGTCACTTAGACAAACAGGTTAGCTAGCACAGGGAATTAGCACTAGAGGAGTAAAGTCAACTATGACATGGTAATTGCTGAGTACATTTAGTCAAGTTTACAGTGAGAATTGTCAAAAACACCTTCAAAAGATTTCTTTGATCTGATTGTTGATATGTATCTGTCTGGTTTTGCGTTGGAGCAGGCGCTGATACACATACTAATTTTATTTCTGTTCACTAGAGAAATTTCAACACAGAAACTAAACAACTTATCTGTATCTAACAGTAAGGAATAAACGGAGCAAGCAAGAACTCAGTCTCAATTGGAGAAAGGTTTATTGTAGGTGGAGTCTCCTGTTCCAACCACCTGGTCCCCAATAACAAACTCAGAGGCTGAATATGAATTATAAATGCTTGGTCAATAGCTCAGGCTTATTATGAACTAACTAGCTGTTATAACTTAAATTAACCCATTTCTATCAAAGTAAATTTTGCCATGTGGATGGTGGCTTTACCTGTACTTCAGCATGTCCTGCTTCCTCTCCATTTCCTCATCTCCTCTAACTCCCCTGCCTCTGCCCTTCATCCTCCCACCATTCTCCCTGTGTCAGGTTGTCTTGCCCAATCTCTTTTTGTCCTGCTATTGACCAATCAGTTTTTTTATTAACAACGAGCATAAGCCACAGCATTTCCCTCTTTTTGCCTAATTAAAAAGGTTTCAACTTTAACATAGCAAAATTATATACAACAAAACAGTTATTGAGTAAGAATTACAGTAACAATAACCAATCCATTTGTATTTGGCAAAAATTCAAGAAAATATTTTTTCATCTATGGGTCCAAAGTTTTGTATCTAATTTATCTTTTATCATAACTAAAGAAAATTATAACTATCTAGTCTTCAACTCAATCAAAGACCCCAGAATGGTGAAGTATTACCTAATGATAGGGATATCTTGCTGCCTGGAGAGTCACCCAAAGTTCTTCTACAACACTGGGGCATGCAACTCTGGCTTACAGACCTAGCATTTTTGACAGACTTTCCTGTGAAGCAGGGAATTTTGAAGGACTACCTTGTTTTGGCAAACTTCCAGTCACTTTTCTTTTATCCTACTGGTACAGTTTGGATTGGACAGTACATTGTCAGTAACTGAGGCAAAGGCAGTTTCTTTGCCCATATGACTAGCTTTTTACAACTATATTTGGCTATAAGAATATAAATATGTTCTCAATTCTCAGAACCACTCTCAGCCCACGTCAGAAATCAGAACTTTTTAATAAAATCCATTAAATCTGTGTCACATTAAGTTAGCTAAACCTTCTAATAATGTGTTTTGCAATGCATATATTAATTTTTATACTAATTTTCCAAATATATTATTTATGTACACAAAAGTATCAAGAGAGCATAAAAGAACAATTTGAGAGAAGGATGCTTTTTACATGATACAGTGTGGATTGTAGCCTAAGAGGTCAAACAATTTGGTCTGTGTTCAAAATAAAATCAACGTACAGAAGTATAAGTTACTATAAATAAATACAAAACTATAACACTAACACCTACCAATGTAGTGAGCACAGTCACATACTGTGGGTAGAATTTGAACTCTCAAGATCTGAACTTGAGAATCACTTTATAATTCATGATGTACAAATCTAGAAATGTCACAGACATTTTATCCCTCCCCCCTTTTAGCATGATAATATGAGTAATTCCTCCCTTGAGGGTTGTTAAAAGGTGAAAGCATGAGGCATGTCAAACTCCTAGCTAAGTGACAAAGGGTTATATAAACCTCCATGTGTCCGACAACTGCCAGAAAAGCTGATTATTCACACGCAGTTTCAAGTTTCTTCAACAGGTACTTCTCTCACTCTGCACCATAAAGTCGCCTTACTATCGACAAGTGTTTCAATATGTTCTTCTGTGATTCTCCTAAACTTTCTACCTAGAGTGCACCATGACACAATACATACACTAGGAACATGCCAAATAATCATATCCAACAGACAAAATGTAAGCATGACATATTAATTTCCAGACATTCTGTACATCTAAACTCATCAATCCCTTTCCAAAATATGGTTTATGAATATTCAAATTAATAAGTAATAGGAAGGTGTGATCATTGATCTCTACTTTTCTTTCCTGATATTTGTGAGTTTAGGAAAATACTAATTTAAGACATAAGTATTGTCAAGGTCCAGAATTCCAAGTATGTTCTGAGATGGAGAGCTATAGTGGATGAGTCTGTTCATGGTTATCTTCCCAGTATCCAGCTAAATACCTTATATAACCACTGTCAGTAACTGTAAATGTTGGTAAAAGACAAATTATAATCTCAGCAGAGGAATTTGGTAGTAATACCAAACTCTATGGTGGTTACTACTAAGTTTATGAATCTTTGTTACCAATATAGTCTCTCATTTAATAAACTTCTACTAAGCACATAAGCACATACATAACTTTGAACTTAAGCCCACAGTTCCCATCCTCACCACCACCATCACCTTTCCAAAATTCTTTATACAAAGGGCTTTCACACTGCTGTTCATATTTCAAGTTTATCTCCAAAGAATAAAGTTATAAGTAGAAAATTCATATCACTGTAAAATCATGATGGTCAACAAATAATTCCTTAATAATGACTTTATTTTACAAAAACAGCAAATAAAATGACTTACAGTGATAAAGAAAATGCTTTACACAGAGACTGTATATGACCACTCTCAAAAGTAAAAGGGGATAAAGACAGGGAATTAAAAGTAAGCAGCATTTTTCAGTTCAAATTCAAAAGAGCTTCTTGGTGATGTGGGTGGCTGGCAGCATGCAGAAAAGTTCAGTAAGTCCCAAGAGACTCCAGAACTCTAATATTGGGGACACAATGAAAGCACATCAGCACTACCGTCAACCGATCAGTGGGGGAGGAGAGTGGGGGTGGCAACAGGCACTTATAGAAGTGTAGAAAAACAAGGGGCCAAATAAGTGTAGAAAAATAAGGGAAATAAATAGAAAGGTGGTCTGAACGCAACTGATCTAGAAGCTATAGTTTAGCCAGAATTTGAGAACTATTCTGCTTTTCCCAGTGTTAAGTACTGTAACCTTGAGAAAATTGCTGCTTTGGAAAATAAAAAATCATTTACATTTCAAACTTGGTGTGGCGGCAAACAGCTTTAATCCCAACACTAGGGAGGCAGAGTCGGGTGGATCTCTGTGAGTTTGAGGCCAGCCAGGTCTACAAAGTGAGTTCCAGGACAGCCTGATCATACATTTTGTCTGTCACACCAAGAATTGCCATGCTGTCCTGGAAACCATCTGTCATGTGACCACATGTGGCACTGTTGTGATAGTGAGACCTGATTCAGGAACACAGGTCACAGTTTAGCTTGTTTTCTTCCTAAGATCCATGGCACAGATGAAGATGGCCAGCTTTAGAGGACCCAGAGTCTGAGTCTCTATCAGGGAATGAGCATCAGAAGCAAGAAGTTTAGGTGCTCAGAGCAATGGATTGAGCCCCCAAGGTGCAGGTGAAGAGCAGAAGGTGGGAGAAGATGAGTTAGGAAGTTAGGACCGTGAGGGGCTGGTCCACCTACTGAGACAGTGTGCCTGAACTAATGGGAGCACACCAATCCACCTGGCCTGGGACTGAATGAGCATATGATCAAACCAGACTCTCTGAATGTGGCGGCGAAA
>PVIU01011350.1:0-65242 GCA_004026605.1 Ondatra zibethicus | reverse complement strand
AGTACTACATAGCAGAAAAAAATAACGACAGCCTAAATTTTGCAGGAAAATGGATGGAACTAGAAAGCATTATTTTGAGTGAGGTAACCCAGACACAGAAAGACAATTATCATATGTACTCACTCATAGGTGGTTTTTAAACATAAGGCAAAGAAAACCATCTTACAAACCACAATCCCAGAGAATTTAGACAACAATACGGACACTAAGAGAGACCTACATAGATATAATCTACGTGGGAAGTAGAAAGTATAAAAGGACAAGATCTCCTGAATAAATTTGAGCATGGGGACCTTGGGGGAGGGTTGAGGGAGGGAGGGGAGTGGCTGGGAGGGGAGCAGAGAAAAATAAAAAAAATTAAAAATAAAAAAAGGAAATTAAACTATGTGCTCACTTAAAGGATGCTAGGCAAAGGGGGTGAGAACGTGGAGCTGTGTGTGAGAATTCTACAAGAGGACAGGCGCACAGAAGGCCTTGGTGTTCTGTTTTCTCCTACCTGTCCCCCATGGGGGCAGCTGCATGGGAACTGGACAGGTCATCAGGAAGAAAACGGAAAATGAGAACAACCAAGGTTTTGTCTGCTGAACCCACAATCACTGGATAATTACAACTGCTCGGGAAAACTGATGCTTAGGGGAAACAGAACAAACCAGAACGCATTGGCAAGTACCAGGAGCCGGCTGCCAGAGGAGTTCGAGGTAACTCGCTGCTTTCCTCCTGGTCTCTAAGCTTTTGCATTTTGAGTTTTTTGATGGTGAGCATTGCAAGGTTGGTTTGGTTTGTTAATAAAACACATACTTCAGTTTCTGGAGACAGTGTCCCTCTCTGGCTTCCCATCAGTTCCATGCACCCATGGTTCTGAAGGACATTCAATGTCAGACTGTGGGGACCTCTTGAAGTCTCTATCACACAGCCCAGGACCTGCAGGCCATAAAAATACGTAAATACTGCTGTAACAGAGACACCGTGGCCATATAAGAGGACTCATCTTAGATCCAGAACAGACTTGATTGTGGACCCCAGCTCAGCTCCTTTCTGGCTGGGTGACCCTGGGGCACACCAGTCCCCAAGCCCCATATGCATGTCGCAGACAGTAGACACCCAATCACGGACAGTCATTGTGCCGCTAGATACTGAACCTGTGTTACTTGGAGCAGTTGTGAAGTTTTTTTGTCACCTTCTCTACTTCCGTTCAGCAAATGTCACCAAGTCCATCCCCCATCCCGTAAGAGCAACTCTGCTCATCTAATGGATGATAGGAAGAGCTTATCAAGAGACAACATGAATCGTTGCGTCTCTCCCAGAGAAGGACCCAGAAGAGGGCTTCACTGACAGGACCTGGAAGGGAAGCTGCCGTGATGGGAGAGCCCTGGCTGATGCTCTCAGCTCTGAGAGCAATGGCCACACCTGGTCGGGCTGAACTTCCTGGGGGAAGACAGGCATGCTCTATCCCTGCTTCTAGTTTGCTTTACCTCAGAGGGTGACCAAAAAGAAAGCCAAGAGTAAACAACACAAGTGATGAGGACATTATCAGATGACTGCGGTTAAGGTGCATTTCCCCCTGACCATTACAGTGACTGTCACATGATAGGTGGTGGCAGCAATTAAGTGCCATTAACGGTACCTCAGACAGTGAAGTCTGACGCCCAACTCTTGGCTGCCAGAGCAATGGAGGAGATCTTGCCTCATGTTAAACGCATCAGAATGTGAAGAGAGTCTGGTCCTTGTGTATCTCCCAAATGAGATTGATCTCCTGGACAATTAACAAAAGGTAGGTATCTAACCCCAGGCCTTGTGCTTCTCTAGCCTCATGTCCACCTGACCTAGATGACCCTCACAACCCCGCCATCGTGTATAAGACTGGGGATGATGCTCATTCCCACTCCATCCTGCCAGCTTCTCACCCTGCCCTCCAGCACACTTTGTAAGCTGCGGCACCTTCCATCCTGCCGAGTTTACCTGCTCACCAGACAGAACCTGCCAGAATAAGCAGAAACAGAAAAGCCACCACCACCTCCAGAAGGCATGCGAGAGGAGAGTGTGATTGTGAGGACAAAAAGGACCAGGGTTTATCTCCCAAGTGGGCAAAAGTCAATTCCAAGTTCCAACGTCGTCCATTCAACTTATAACCAACTGTGAGCTACGGGGAGATCACAAGACCTCATTGGCCAATAGCAGGAGCTGTGCTTGCCAGTGATTCGTGTCGGTGGAATCCCCATGATGGAATTATCTCATCTCTATTAGTCCACTGGGACTTCCATAATGAAGACCTACATCAGAGGTTTACGCAACTGTTAAGTCCAAAAGCAAGCTTCCTCCCGGAGCCTCTCTCAGTGACTGTCCCCCTTTCCTCGTGGGCTTACACCTTCTGGTGTGCCTCTATCCTAATCTCTTCACAGTAGGACCACAGTCAGACCGAGTGAGGGCCACCCCAATGACCTCATTTTGACAGAGTTTCTTTAGGCCCTAGTAGGTCTTATACATCTAAACACTGTCACATTCTAGGGTTAGAACTCAGCCTGTGGTTTGAAGGGGAGAACGCAGCTCAGCTTCCTTAAATGACCAAGGGAAACCAAAGGTCAGGGACCTCTCCTGGGTTTTAGATAGCTTGGTGTCAGAAGCAATGGTGGGGCACTGAGTTGCTGACCCACAACCTCTGCCTCTCCTATGACCCTGGAAACCACACATGGTTCTCAGAAACATGTGAGCACTGTTCTCCATGCGGAAAGCAAGGCTGGCTGCCATGCAGGAGAGCATTGCATTTAAAGATGAGTAGTTCTAGGCGTGACATGTTGGCCATCTCTGTGGCTTCCGGCAGCTCATTTTAAACTCTTCTCATCTGTGAAGTAAAAGAGATAATCCCAAACTCACAAAGAGTCATCTTGGATATCCATTTTGGAATTACCGCAGATTAAGGTTGGGACAGTGGGACCCATCACCTAAATCAGTAACAGGAACCCAACCAACAAGGACCCCAGATGAAATGCACTCGCTGCGAGCTGTGGAAGCTTACTATATCATGGTATGGCAACTTCACCTTGTGTGCCCTCATCACTATCCTGGATGTCAGAGAGGTGATGGGCTCACTCTTCTCTGGGACAGTAGAGAAGGAAGAACATGGTCTAGGGGACACTGGGACAGGAGTAGGACCTCTGCATTTTAACCAGTGACTGGGGACAAGCCTTGTACTTATCCCGATCACTAGCTCCTTGGTTGACAATGGATGATCCTATGGTAACTGCCACCACAGTGAAACTGCAGAGTTCAGTATGCAATGGAGCATCGAGCTGGCTAGAGCGAGTGTCTACCAAGTGTTTATGTGAAACCTAAGGGAGAAGGTCTGTCCAAGTGTGAACCTGTAGCTCGTGTGTCTCAATGTCCCATGTCTATCCTATCAGGTAGAATACCCAGGCCAGGCCTTCTCAGCTTTGGTGGATACTCCTTCAGTGTACACTTAGGATATGTATCATGGCCAGAGCATCCTGGACACACCCATTGTCCTCTGAGAGGGCACCATGGCACTCAGCATTCTATAGGCGATGAGCAAGTATGCCTGGTTAGTCACTTGTCTCGGCCAGCACCTCATCTTGTTCAATACTCAGACAGGCAGAAGCGAAGCGAGCTGGTTTGATATCTTTGCCTCTTATCTTCTGAGTCCAGATCTGGGTCACTTTCGATAGCAAACAGAAACTCTTGCTTTTCCCTTGCATGATATATGGTGGCCTGCACTTATGGGAGCCGCAATGGCATTCTAGACCATAGCACAGAGCTCTCCGCTGGCACTGGCCTTCAGGTGACTTGGTGACTGCTTGGCTGGCTGGTCTGCCCGTTTCCTTAGTTGCTGACATTCTACCACATTCTGCTCTTACGCTAAGTAAATGGAGGGGAGAAGGGATGGATGAAGTTGCTGTGTTTTTAAATATGCATAGATGTATATAAGACATTTCACAGTGTGGCTTATATGATAAATGGGGAAATAAGAATCTTAACATAAAATATTGGTAAAAAAAATCAGTAGCCTTTTCATATTCTATCAAGAAACACAGTGAGAAGGAGATCATGGGAATACTCCCTTTTTCAATAGCATCAAAGACAGTAACACCTTGGAATAAACCTAACTAAGGAGGTAGAAGACTTCTAAAATGAGAACTGCAAGTCTCTGAAGAAAGAGGCTGAGAAAGCCACTAGAAAATAGAAAGACATTTCACGTTCAAGGTAGAATTGGGATGAAAATGACCATTCCACCAAAAGCAATTTATAGACTTGTTGTGGGACTCTTTATGAAATCAGAACTGAGAGTGGAAGAGAGGAGATGTATTCACTAATAGATTGAAGCCAGGGCAGCTCCTGAAAGACCACAGTCTCAGATCCAGTTGGCATTCTCATTTTATATTCAAAATTTACAAGGCAAGGTGAACAGGCAGGCAAAATTTCACAGAAGTGTACATGGCAGTCAGCGGGTTGTTTGGAAGGCATAGATTATAGTTGACAGGTGTAGGCTTTTGTGGTCAGGTTGTTAAGGCCAACAACCTTGTTGTACCTTTTCCTCTAGGTCATTCTGTTTCAAGTAGCAAGTGAAGTCATGCTTAGAAATGGGCAGTACAAACAGTGTTTTATGTAAGACACTAAACAAATCAACATTTGATAACTGGTCTTTTATGCCTTATTCTACTTCAGACTCAATGAAATCCCAATCAAAATACCCATGCATTCTTCAGAGAAATAGAAAAAAATCCCCTAAGTTACATGGAACCAAAGGAGACTCCAAATAATTAAGGTAATCCTGAACAAAATGGAGATGCCTAGAGACTGCAATGATCAGCTTCAAGATACATCAAAGAGCTATAGAAAAATTTAAAAATAAGGACTGGTAAAAACCTGAATGAAGACCCAGGCATTAGTATTTGTGATTAGTATTGTCATCTGATTAAAGACTTCAATTTGAACCCCCCCAAAAAAACAAAACCACTAGAAGAAAACACAATCAGTACCCTATAAGAAACAGGTTTAGTAAAGGACTTTCTGAATAGTTTCCATTAATCCAGGCATAAAGACCAACAACTCATAAAAGTGAAGTTTCTGTAGAACTAAGAAAACAATCAAATGAAGAGGAAGCCCATGGACTGGGGGAGACTCTCCTAGCTATACATCTGTGAGAGGATTATATTCAGAACCTAGAACACAAAAACACAAAGTCAAGGAAACTCATGTCCCAGCTTAAAAATGTGCTAGGGAAAAGTGCTCCTTGTCATTAACAATTAGGGAAATACAAATTAAAACAACTCTGAAATTTCATCTACTCCGATCAGAATGGCTAAGATCTTCAAAATAACTAACAACAGATGCTGGGGAGGTTGTGGAGAAAAACTAACCCTTATTCCTGGTTGGTAAAAATGCAAGTTGTTACAGCGACCATGAAAATAACTATGAAAATTCTCAAAAATTACACATAAAGTTATTATATAATCCAGCCATACCATGCCTTGACATATTTCCAAAGGAGCTGGTATTGTACCACACAACAGCCAGGGAATGGGAATAACCTAAAGGTCCTTCAACAGATGAATGGATAATGGAAATGTGATTCATGTAGAGAATGGAATACCATTCAGTTGTAAAGAAAAATGAAATTTGTAGGTAAATGGATGGAACTAGAAAATATTATATTGAGTGAGGTAACTCAGAAAGACAAAGCCTCATGTTCTTTTTCATGGTTCTTCACTCCAGATACTTAGATGTGGGTATAAAATATTGAGTATCAAAAAAAAAACCCCCAGGAAATATAAAGGAACCACAGGTTGGAGGTGGAAGGGAGGGGAATACTGGGATATAGGTGACATGAAGTGGGAAATGGAAAAATCAGGAGGAGCTTCAAGTAGGGAAGAGAGAGATCAGTAAGGAAGGACAGACAAGGAGCAAATTATACGAAGGTTATCTGGTAAAGCCTCATGGAATCACATTATTTTATATTAGCAAAATACATATATGTGTTTGTGTACAGACAGATGGATGGACACACACACACACACACACACACACACACACACACACACACACACACTTTAAATCAAATTAAGCCATTCAGGCTGACAATGTTCCTCACAATAACCATAGACTAACAGAATCCTTAGAACTGGGTCCAAGAAACCTCTTTGAATAGTTGGTCAGGGCAGTACAAGTGACTCCCCAAACAGTATAGATTATTATTTATTTATTTTTTAATTGAGAGGGTAATCCAGTGAACACTGAATCTGCCCACGTTTATTTTCCATACACTTATAAACTCAAATCCAAGAGAGGAAGAAAGCAAAAGACTTTTTTTTTTATGATACAAGGAAGCAAGTGATTACCATCTTACTACCAAAAACACCAAGTAACCACACCTTAGGTCAAGATATCCTGTTAGTAGCTACACCTTAAGTTAAATCTCCTGTCAATAACCTTGAAGGAACAAGAATAGGCCTGAACTCTCTGACCTTTGGTCAAGTTGTAATGGCTTCACTTCTGTGGGCTCCCACATATTCCTCCAATTTTAATTTATTTATAAATGCCTATGCTTCTGCTACAGGACAGATGACTATGTCTGTTTTAGGTCATCTTCTTCTACTTTCCAGACTTACCCATCGTAAATGCATTCCCTCATGCATGCCCTGTCTTTGGATGCTTGGAGGGAAAAAAATCTTATCCATCATTGACTTCTAGCCTCTATTAGTAAATATTAATGATAAGGTTAAGGGAGGTTGTGCAGCTAGACACTGTGCATCTTTGAGCCAATTTTCCATCAAGAGGGTGCACAAATAACTAGATAATCGTAAGCAAGCAAATAATGATTTGCGATGCAATGTGATATATGTCCACAATATTTACCAGTACCTCATCAGGGAGTAAATCCTTGAGGCCTGCTTCCTCATAACGTATGCAAATGGATGTTACTCATATTGCAGAATTTGTCAAATTAAGATATGTGCATGTGACAATTGATATATATTCAGGTTTCTAAATGGTACTGCACAGAGTGGAGAAGCCATTAAGCATATGATAACTCATTGCTTAAAGTGTTTTTCATATATGGGAACTCCTAAAGCTATAAAGATGAGCATATTAGCAAAGGTCTTCAGCAGTTTTATTCCCAAGGGAATATTGAGCGTAAAACAGGCATTTCTTATAATTCACAAGGACGAGGAATTGTGGCATGTGTCCATGGCTCCTTAAAAACACAACTTCAAAGGATAAAAATGGGGGAATTATGCCCTCAGTCTCCACATAATGCTTTAAGCCATGCCCCTTTTACTCTAAATTTCTTGAGTGTGGATACCTGTGAGCAATCTTCCATGGATAGATTTTGGCATGATGGCACCAGAGTGACCTTCTCTAAAGCAAAATGGAATGACCCTTGCACTGGATTATAGATTTTTTTTGTATCACATTGTTGCTTCCCAGGGGTTGAGGGTGGGCCCATATTGCTGAAGAAATGGCACACTTAGTATATAGGACTTAGAATCTTTAAGCTGGATCTTCCTTTTTCTTGTGATCTAGCTTCCATGATTCCAGAGAATACTATGCAATTAAACAGACCTACATAAAAGAACCATGGCAACTCACAACCGTCTGTAACTCCAGTTCTAAGGGATCTAACACCTTCTTCTGTCCTGTGTGGCCACTTGGCTGCTATTCCAGCATTTTGGAAGCTGAGGCAGGAAGATATTGAGTTTGAGACCAGGCTGGGATACATAATGAAACCTGTCTCAAAAATAAAAAAAAAATCAAAACAAATCACACCAAAACAAAACAAATCAGAGAAGACCTTTAAGTTTTGAAGTATTCTAAACATTCAAATGTTAAGGGCTTTCTGTCTGTTTAACATCATGGATATGATACGGCTTGACTTACTTGATGTTGGAGCTTTTATTTAAAATGGTACAGTTCACAATTTGTCAAAAGTTATAACTTCCACAATTAGAGTACTGACGAAATTTTAGAAGTTAGGCATATGGATGCATATGTGTGCATAAGAATACATTCTGGGTGCCTGATGTGGGATTCCCCTCTGTATGCTGTGAATATGTTTTATTACCTTTGGTTAATGAAGAAGTTGTTTCAGCCAATGGCTTAGTAGAGTAATGTCAGATGGGAAATCAGAACAGAGATGAGAGAGACTAGGTGGAACCAAGGAGATACCATGTAGCTGCCAAAGAAGACAGAAGCCTGGAACTTTACCCAGTAAGTCACAGCATCGTGGTGATACACAGATTAATAGAAATGGATTAATTTAAAATATAAGAGATAGCTATAAATACAATTGAGTCATTGGCCAAACAGTGTTGTAATTAATATAGTTTCTGTGTGATTATTCAGGTCTGGGTGGATGGGAAACTGCCACACCCACAGCGGTGTCGCCTGTGTGACAATGATGCCTCTGGCTCGGGAACACAGGCTGGGGGGTTCGTGCTGTTCACGGATAGGCCTCCAGCGGTTCCTTAGCAATCAGCTCAGGTCATGAACCTGAACTCAAGATTATATTCTCACCTCTGTCATAGATGGCTAGCTGCCTCTGCTATTCTCTCCTGTTTCCTGATAATGTTCTTTGCTATACTAGCCAAAACGTATAATTTTACCAGAGAACCCCTTGATGTTCCTGGGATTGATAATTCTGATAATGATACTAAAACAGTGCTCAAGATGCCTCTAGTGTTTCAAGCCCTTGTGCAAATACTGGGGGGATATTACGGATGAGTTACAGCAGCAGGAACTTTTCCTAAATAGGACTGATAATTTGGGGAAAACATAAGTTAAGATCCAGATGTTGTTAGGAAACCCCCATTCTGGGAATAAAGAAACTAGGGTGGGAACTACCCAGGAGTACAACTGAGTCACCAGATGACCCCATTCCATACACAGAAAGTTATGAGGATGATAGTCATAAGTATATGATATTTGAGGGACAAAAGCGGATTTAGCTCTACGATTTTTGGATAGGCTTGCTAGATTCCAAACCCCATGGTGTTTGTTACATGAGAAAGTACAAAAAAGTATATTTCAGCAGGTGCAGAGAATTAGGCATATTCGGTCACTAGAGGAGATAAAGAAAGGATGAGAAAAAAGGAAGGGCCATGATAGCAAATAATGAGACAGAAACTTTCTACTCCTAGATAAGATGAAACCACTTGTTTGAAGTTTATGTTCCCAAGGACAAGAGTTTTCCTTCTAAGGACGTGTTATGTCTAACACCTGCTCATCACTGATGTGACTAAAAGAAGCTTTTCTACTGTGCCAAGTAATGATACGTGACCTTCTGGTTGTTCTTTATACTATATAATGACAACATGAATTCAGTAAAGTTGCAGCAGATTCAAACCACTCCCTTGTGCGCTGTGTCTGTCTGTCATTCACCTAACTTGTGCCTTCCTGGTACCAAGACCCTGATTTTCCCATGGTCTGAGGGGCTCCCCTGAGCCGGTCCGTGGCAGGTGGCAGGAAACAAAAGAGCAGTCTCCATTTACAGATGTCCTTATATGTATGCATGTATGTGGATGTGTGCATATGAATAATAAGTTTCAGGTGTTCTTTAGTGAAGGCTTATAGATCACTCACACTGCTTTGTCCTCTGCAAGGCAAGAACAAGTTTCTGTCTTCCTCAGCACCCAGACTGGGAAAAAAAATCAGGCCTAACTTAGAAGCACTAAAAGCCAAGATTCAGTTGTTCTAAAATTGTTTGCAAATATTTTATTGACTGAGTTAACTCCCTCTTGATTCACTCCAAAAGTTCTGTAATCTTACTTCTCTCTCAAATTACTTGCTTATCTCAAAACTTTCTCATCTAAATTTGACATCCTTGATGCTTTGCTAATTACAGAGAACAAAGGAGTATTTGTTTGGATTTATTTGGGTTCTTGCTGTCATCTAATCTGTAGCTATGCATCTTGCATTCTCCTTGTTCTTTTGTTTGTATTTTCTAGATTTTCAGGAACCATACCTTATTGGGTATAAACTGCCTTAAAATTGTATTTTCATCTTTAGTGTAAATCAAAGGATTCCCCAATCTTCAGATAACTATCCTACCAAACAATCAATGACCATTCTTTTAAACTGCTATTTGTCCCTTATCATTCACAGTACTTCTTGTATCATCTAAACTCTGAAAGTCTAGAATCAGCACCTCTTCTTTTTACTCTTTTTACTTGACTTCTTCCTCAAACATTTAATGAGCCTTCCCCCACCCCAAGTTTACCATAGAATCCCTGGAACTACAAGGTCACAGCCATTTCACAGTGTCAGAAAGATATTTGTCTTATATGTTTTGATTTGTGCTGATGATCTTGAAGTGATGGGTAGAACCACTGGCAATGTAGTATGAAGCTGAGATATGACTCCAAACTGGATCAATGGCCATGGGTTCTTCATGGTCACACACATATTACATGAAGTGTCATTTTCCACTCTGGCTCATAGTGGAATAGAAAAAAATTAATTGTATTCAAATTCAACTCCACTTTTGCATTTATATGTTGGTTATTTTTTTATGTCAAGTTGATACAAGCTAGAGACATTTGGATGGTAGAACTCTCAGCTGAGAAAATGCCTTCATAACATTGATCTATATGTAACTTTGTCAAGCATTTTCTTAATTAGTGATTGATGTGGGATGGCCTAACTCATTGTGGATGGTGCCACTGAGTGAGTCATGAGGAGCACAGCAGTGAGCATCATCCCTTCTTGATTTCTGCTTCAGTTCCCACCTCCAGGATTCTGTCTTGAGTTCTCACTAAGACTTCCTTGCATGATGACCTGAAGTATAAAGTAAAAGCAACCCTTTCTTCTCAGGTCACTTTTGGTTATGATGTTTTATGACAGCAATAGAAACTCCACAAATGTACATACATTACAGTGAGGGGACAACTTGCAAGAGTTTGTCCTCTCTTTCCATTGTGTGGTTCCCAGGATTGAAAGCAATCCAGAAGACTTGGCTAGAAGCGCTTTAATCCTCTGAGCCATTGCACTGGTTTCCCAATGTTGATAAGATGGAAATGCAGATAGCTGCATGTTTCTTCTTCAAAACTTTCAAATACAGATCCACAAGAAGCTGCTCAAAACTGTGTAAGGAAATCTCATGTACGCATCTATTAGACTTTCTTAATAGCAATGCTTTGTATAAATAAAAAAAATGAGTAACCGATGACATTGCAATTATCCAAAAGGCTCTTCTGGAGTTAGAGTTCAACAGGTGGTTAAGTCTGGGAGGGACATGCATTACAGAAGAGAGAAAAGTGATATAGATTGCGTAAAGAGAAGAAGGAATAATGATTCCATTCAGCTATAAACACAGGAAGGAATACTCAGATGGGAGATGAGGTTGTGAAGAGCATATTTTCCAGTGACAAATATGGCCTGTGCCTTGGTGAGGGTAGCTGTCTTCTGTGCCTTGGTGAGGGTAGCTGTCTTCTGTGCCTTGGTGAGGGTAGTTGTCTTCTGGAGCATCAGGGCTATTGAAGAGTTTGAACAGGTGGGGACCTTTTCCCATCTGTAAGTTGTTGTTTTGGCTTATTGATCATGTTTTTTGCCTCACAGAAGCTTTTCAGTTTCAGGAGGTCCCATTTATTAAAGGTCTATTTATTGTCGCTCTCATGTCTGTGCTACTGATGTTATATTTATGAAGTGGCCCCCTGTGCTACTTCAGTGAAGGATACTTCTCACTTTCTCTTCTATCAGGTTCAGTGTAATTGGATTTATGTTGAGGCCTTTGATCCACTTGGACTTGAGTTTTGTACTTGGCAAAAGATAAGGATCTATTTGCATTCTTCTACATGTTGACATCAAGCTATGCCAGCACCATTTGTTGAAGATATTTTATTTTTCTGCATTGTGTGATTTTGATTTCTTTATCAAAAATCAGGTGTTTATAGGTGTGTGGATTAATGTCAGGGTCTTCAGTTAAATTCCATTGGTCCATGGATCTGTTTTTATGTTAATATCAAGCTGTTTTCATTACTATAGCTCTGTAGTAGAGTTTGAAATCAGGGAAGGTGATGCCTCCAGAAGTTGTTCTATTGTACAGGACTGTTTTGGTTATTCTGGTTTTTTTTCACATAAAGTTGAGTGTTGTTCTTTCAAAGTCTGTGAAAAATTATATTGGGATTTTCATGACAACTGCATTGAATCTGTAGATTGCATTTGGTAAGATTGCCATTTTTATTATGTTGATCCTACATATCCAAGAGCAAGGGAGATCTTTCCATTTCCAGAATGGAAAAGGATCTTCACTAATCTCACATCTGACAGATGGTTGATCTCCAAAATATATAAGGAATTCAATAAAATAGATATCAAAATACCAAATAACCCAATTAAAAAATGGGGTACATATATAATCAGAAAATTCTCAACAGAAGAATCTGAAATGGCTGAAAGATATCAAGAAATTGCTCAACATTTTTCATCAGGGAAATGAAAATCAGAATGACTCTGAGATACCATCTTACACCTGTGAGAATGGCTAAGATAAAAAACACTGAAGGCAGCTTATGCTGGAGAGGATGTGGAGTAAGGGGAACACTCCTCCACTGCTGGTGGGAGCACAAACTTGTACAGGCACTTTGCAAATCAGAAAACTGGGAGTCATTCTACCTCAAGACACAGTGAACCCAGTGGGCATATACAAAAATGATGCTCAATCATACTACAGGGACACTTGCTCAACTATGTTCACAGCAGCAGTATTCATAATAGCCAGAACCTGGAAACAATCTAGATACCCCTCAAATGAAGAATGGATAAAGAAAATATGATGCATTTACACAATGGAGTATTACTCAGCAGTGAAAAAACAATGACATCATGAAATTTGAAGGCAAATGGCTGGAACTAGAAAAAAAAAACCATCCTGAGTGAGATAATCCAGACTCAGAAAAACAAACATGGTGTGCACTCACTCATAAGTGGATACTAGATGGAAAGCAAAGGATAACCGGACTATAATCCACAGCTCCAGAGAAGCTAGGTAACAAGGAAGACCCTAAGAGGTACACATGGATCACCTTAGGAAAGGGAATTAGATAAGATCTCCTGGGTAAACTTTGGGTGGCAGGAAGAGTGGTAGGGGGGGTGGGGGAGGAGAACATGAGGGAAGGGGATGACTCAGTTGAAGGAGGCGGGAAGAGTGGAAGAACAATGAAAGAGTTTTCTTAACAGAGGAAGCTTTTATGGGGTTAGGGAGAAACCTGGTGCTAGGGAATTCCCAGGAATCCACAAAGATGACCAGCTAAGACTCTTAGCAATAGTGGACAGGGTGTGTGAACTGTAATAGATTGGTGAATATCCCAGCTGTCATCATCGAGCCTTCATCCAGTAAGTGATGGAAGCAGATGCAGAGATCCACAACCAAGCACCAGGCCAAGCTCTGGGAATCCAGTTGAAGAGAGGGAGGAGAGAATATACGAGTAAGGGAGGTCAAGATCATATTGGGGAAATCTACAGAGACAGGTGAAACAAGCGCATGGGAGCTCATGAACTCTAGGCCTACAGCTGTGGAGCCTCCACAGGACCGAACTAGGCTTCTACATGTGGGAGACAGTTGTTTAGCTAGGTCAATCTGAGGGGCCACTAGCAGAGGGACCAGAATCTTTCCCTAGTGCATGAGCTAGCTCTTTGGAGCCTATTCCCTATGGTGGGATATCATGCTCAGCCTTAATGATGTGGGGAGGGCCTTGGTCCTCCCTCAACTTAATGTGCCAGGCTTTGTTGACTCCCGATGGGAGGTCTTACCCTATGGGAGAAGTAGATGGGTGAGGGTGGACTGGGAGGGAGGCTGGCAGGGGAGGAGTGGTGGGACAGAGAATTGCGGTTGGAATGTAAAATGAAATTAAAAAATAAATAAAAAACAGGTGGGGATATGAATGAATCTGCGCTTTAAATCTGCGCATAAATGGACTTTGAGGATGAAAGTACAAGTAGCAGCAAGCCTATTGAGAATGTTTGCAATAATGTGGACCAAGAGTTCTGATTTAATGAGGTTGACAGAAGGAAGAAGAGAACTTCCAGAAGTAGAAACAAACATTCTCAGACTGGGTCATTAATAAGGTAGGTAGAAGAGTAAGGAATTCCTAGGGTTCAACTCTCTCAGGAGGCAGGATTTAGTGTGCATATGATTCACACACTTCATTTCGGGGTATTTGAGCTTTAGGTCTCAGATGGCTGGCATTACAGGACTAGAATGTGCAGAAGCAATCATGTAAAGACACAATTTTGAGTGCTATCTAGCTGGAAAATTATTAAAACCATGTAACAGTTGAGAAAAATTACAGCAGTATTAGATCAAAGTGTATAAATGAGAAGTAAAGCAGGTGGTGGAAAGAGGGGACAGAGTCACAGCAATATACAGAGAATCGTGAGAGAAGAGAGCATTGAACAATGCAGCATTGTGTGTTCAGGACACTCTTAGTATTAGGGATCTCAGGGATGTTCTGCATGCTTGTTTTTTTCTAATAAAATATATTGTAGTCAGAACTTAAGCAGAAAGGTTATTTAGAATTGTATTAAAAATATATAAAACATTGCATGCTAATTTTGAGAAGGGTCTCATGCAGCCCAGACCATCATGGAACTTACTGTACAGCCTAGCCTGACCTAACCCACAACCCTTCTTAGCCTCCTAAATGTTGGTGTTACAGGTGTATGCCACCCCATCAGATGAAAACATGTCCACACTAGGATAACACATACTTCTTGTGCATGTAAATTATATATTTTAATACAAAATATGCTTTCTCAAACCAAAACGTTGTAGTAGTAAAAGAGACATTGAGTTCCATTTTTGTAAATCTTTTCTTATGCTTTGCTTAGTACAACCTCTGAATTGACGTATATGCATGCTCATTCAGTCTGCTGTAGTATGTTGTTTTAACTGAAATACAAGAAAAAAGCGGCTTCACACAATCATTCAATGAGAAAATATTCACAGCCTTTTGAAGTATGTGTTATAGTTCATATTTCTAGTTCAAAATATTTTTATTTGTAAATGTTTGTCTTTCATTCTTTTATATATGTACATTATATATTTTTGTCCCTTTCTCCTACTGTCTCTCATTTTTCTCCCTCCTCAATCATCCATAAATCTTTCTTCTATTCATTTTGTTTTTATTTAATGTTCCAGAGATTTTAATCAGGGTCTTCTGTATGAGCCTGAGTTTGGCACTGAAGAGCAGAGCTTGGTGGGCTCGTCACTGGGCATATGATTTAATGCCACCCAGGATAGCAATAGTATGTGATAGACCCCACTGGGCATATGATTTAATGCCACCCAGGATAGCAATAGTATATGATAGACCCCACTGGGCATATGATTTAATGCCATCCAGGATAGCAATAGTATGTGATAGACCCCACTGGGCATATGATTTAATGCCACCCAGGATAGCAATAGTATGTGATAGACCCCACTGGGCATATGATTTAATGCCACCCAGGATATCAATAGTATGTGATAGACCCCACTGGGCATATGATTTAATGCCATCCAGGATAGCAATAGTATGTGATAGACCCCACTGGGCATATGATTTAATGCCAGCCAGGATAGCAATAGTATGTGATAGACCCCACTGGGCATATGATTTAATGCCAGCCAGAATACGCTAGTTACCAGAATAGTAATAGTATGTGATAGACCCCAGGTGGTAACTTCTCCATTCATAGCTGACTGTTACTACTTCATTAAAATCAAATTGATGTAACTGAGTAACTGCATAAAACTTCAGTCCCTACTGGGACAACATGCTGTCAGAGTGTTTGGTTAGAAAAATAAGTGAACTGTAGTGAAGAGTGGCTTACAAAGGAATCATGATTTGGGGATTGTTTCTAAAGAATAATGATTAATAATAATAATGCTATAGCAATAAACAATCAATAATAAATTATAACAATGGGTCTGCAATTTCACTATCAGATATACAGCATCACAGAAAGTCTGGGTTTTTTTGGTTTTTGTGTTTGATTTTTCCAGTGTTTTGTTTTTCAAGACAGGGTCTCTGTAGCTCTTGTTGACCTGGAATTCTTTATGTAGATCAGGTTGGCCTTGAATTCAGAGATCTGCCTGGTGATTCAGAGATCAACTTCTGGAGTGTTGGGATCAAAAGCATGAGCCACTATTGCCTGGCATTCTTTTTAACATTGATAATATTTTAAATGAGAAAGACCAGGATACCAATTTTCTACAGAAAATTGTACAGGTGTTTGGTTGGATACAGGCATTATTGAAAATAAATAGTGTCTTTTTCTCAAAAGAAAATAGAGGGGAAATAGATCTGGGGAAGAGGAAGGTGGTGGGAGTATTTGGAGGGGGAATTGTGGTTGGGATGTATTGTATGAGAGAAGAATCTATTTTTAATAAAAAAAGAAAAAGAAAAAAATAAGAAAAGGAAGAGTACCTATACAAAAGCAGGGAACTCCAGGGGGTGTGGTGGAGTCATTGCCATTGCTTCCCATCCTAGCTCACCCCCTACCCAACATATTTGATCTAGCCACCAAGCTTCTTTCTTCCCTCTCTAAAGTGAGCTGTCTGGTCCCCATGGATCTTGGATCTCTTCAAACTCCCACATCTATAATCCTTCCTTTTTGCCTTAAAGTAGGTTAGTAGAATGAGCTCTGCCTCCTCCAGAAAATTCTCATAATGATGGCAATCAGCTTTGGGGATCTGAGTTTACTCAAATCACAATTTTATCAATTGCTCATTTAGGTCACTGCTGCTAATTAATCATGTATGTTTTGCACACTTACCTGGTGCCTGTGTTGGTTAGGTTTTTGTGAACTTGATACAAGTTAGAGTTATCTGGGAAGAGGGAACTTCATTGCCAATTTCTCTATCACTCACTGGAGGACCAGCCTCCAGCATATTAGGGTTTGAGGGGGAGCCAGCAGAGTTGAAGGACTATCACTCAATTTGACTTTTCTTCTGATGGATTAAAACTTAATTCTCAGGGGCTGTTAAGTAGGGCTAAATTTAACTCTCTGGGGCAGGATCTCACCGAGGGTGCTGATGGATGGCAACTCTTCAGCAGGTCAGAGAAACTGAAGAGGAGATGCAGAACAGGTAAACTACTGGACACACACACACACACACACACACACGCTCACACACACACTCACACACAAAATAACTTTTCTGAGGACCAAAGCTTAGTTCTTCATTTTATTATTTTCACCATTGCTTGTTCTATTCTATTTCTTTTCTGTTTGGATTTTCTATCCTGGGGTTTCCCTTCTGTTTTTCTTGTTGGTTTCCTTTATCTTTCCTGGCGTTTTCCTTCTCTCATGTCTTTAGTTTTTCCTTTATAGACTATATACCCCAGTAAAATCTTTCAAGCAACATAAAAATTATAATATGGCTACATCCTATTTTTCAAGTGAATGATTATAATGAATACAAGTAAAAATTAGCATGATTTTCATATCCCTTACATGAGTAAACATTTTACATGTTACAGGTAAAAAGCAAGTTGTCCTGAGAACTCACACATATTCATGTCCAAGCAACTTGTTATAGATTAACAGAGTGTAAGCAAGCAAGGTATTTTTCTCAGCCAGTTCTTTTACTGGCTGGGTGCATTTTTTGGTTACAATGAAGTTATTTTATTATTTATACCAAAAGTTAATCTTATAAAACGTCTTTAAAGAATCACAAATCTAAACTTTTTTTATATGAGAAACAATCAGTAAGTTCTACTTTAA
This sequence comes from Ondatra zibethicus, assembly GCA_004026605.1. Classification (NCBI taxonomy): domain Eukaryota; kingdom Metazoa; phylum Chordata; class Mammalia; order Rodentia; family Cricetidae; genus Ondatra; species Ondatra zibethicus. The sequence continues at coordinate 47,524 of PVIU01011350.1, read as the reverse complement.
ATTCTCAGGGTGCATACCCACTCATCAACAGGTTTTTTTTAAAAATCAGGATGCTGAGGGCAGAAATTGCTATAAGAATTAATCATCTTTGGTCACTAACTATCTTAGCAAGAAAGGTACATCATCTAATAAATATTGGGAAGCTTTGTTCTTGTTCCCTGACATGCACACCGAAACCTGTAAACACATCTCTCAACATTAAGATTAAAAGAATTTAAGCTAACTTAACTTCTGGGACTCAAATTTTTTTTCTTAATCATTAGCCAAAGTCACAGCCTACACAGCTCCTCAATAGAAACTAGTTGTGTGACATTTCCTTGTTCTATTTTTCCATCCTCTGCAGCCTCTGCTTTATCAGGGGCAGGGACAACATCATATCTTGTTTTTACCTGTATTAGTTTTCCCACTAAGCTAACCTCTATCATAATCAGATACTATATTTATTAAAGACCCTCAATCATCAAAATTCTATTTAAACTAATACTACTATTGCATAAAATCATGGTTTCAGTTAAACAGTACAGTTTAGGAGGAAGTCATCTTATTAATAATCCACAGGTAAAAATGCCCAGTAGAACGGGATGCTTCCAAGAGATACTCTCATTAAGGTCAGTGGGGATTCCCCCCTTACCCATTCACATGGTGCCACATAACAGAGGAAGGGGCAGCAGCAAACATGTAAAGCACAGCAACAGCAAGAGACATCCTGGAGCCAATGCCCTTGGGGCCTTACCCATCTGAGACTCATCCATTAGTGCTTTGCGTGTGGATGGGTGGTCCCTGAAGTCATTTGCCACCTGCTGCTCCTCTGACAAGGCCACTGGCAATTCTTTGTATAAGACTAGTGGTAGGCAAGTCTGTAAGGGGTATTTTCTTAATTAACGATTGATGCTGGAGGGCCAAACCCACGGTGGCCACAGTAGTGCAGGTAGTCCTGTGCTGGGCAAGCCACTGGGATCAAGCCAGCAAGCAGAGTTCCTGCATGGCCTTTGCTTTCGTTCCTGACTCCAGGATTCTGCCTTCGGCTCTTGCCCTGACTTCCCTTCATGACTTTAAGCCAAAAGGTGAAAGAAATACTTTCTTACCCAAATGGCCTTTGTTCATGGTGTTTATTACAGCAGCAGAAAGGAAATAATACAGTGCCAATGATTGGTTCTGTAAAGATAATAAGTAAAATGAGACAGATTTCATTCTCATATTGTTCAGCCATTCCTTTGGCAATATCTACCAAAAATAACCGTGATATAAAGGAGAAGTAAGCAACTTGAGTGATGAAGACATCAAATGTGTTTAGGTTTAACAGAAAAGCACCAGGCTTGTTTCTCTGTGAAACTGTCTGGGAAACTGGTACTATTGTCTAAACATAATCACAAAACCTTGGTGCTCTGCACTGTTTAGCCTCCAAGAGCAAGTTCTAATTATTTTGAGACTCTTTGTTCTTTAATAGGCTGAGTAAACATGAACTGCAAGAGCTGTCATTTCATCTCTATTCACTGTGCTATGTAAACAGAAGAAATTCTAGTGTGTCCCTTTCATGTGAGACAATAAAGTGGGAAACAGAGTAGTTTTCTGGTATTATACCTGGAGCATGGTGGAACCGATAGTTTGTGAACTCTGACTTTGTTAGTAGTGGGAAACAGAGTAGTTTTCTGGTATTATACCTGGAGCATGGTGGAACCGATAGTTTGTGAACTCTGACTTTGTTAGTAGTGGGAAACAGAGTAGTTTTCTGGTATTATACCTGGAGCATGGCAGAACCGATAGTTTGTGAACTCTGACTTTGTTAGTAGTGGGAAACAGAGTAGTTTCCTGCTGGGTCCGGGCTGAGCCTGTAAGGGGTGGAATGAGCTCATTCAGTGCTCTCTGCTCCTTGGATCTTAGGAGTAAGATGAGCGGTGAGCAGAAATTTGATTACAGAATGTATTTGAAGGGAGTGGAAAATACATTTGAGTCGCAGTTCTCAGTAAGCTTGCTGAAGTCCAGGTGTGCGGACAGCTTCAGTCTCAATGAGGGGTTATAGCTAGAGCAAGAGAGGGATTCTAGGAAATTGTTTGATCCAACTGCTTTCATTTGCCACTGAGAAACAACAATAACAACAAAACAAAAATATGAGGTCAGAGGCATTTTTCCCAAGATGGCCCAGAAAATGAGACTAGTGTCTTATGTCATTGCATTCTGGGTGACACATTCCTACTCTTTAGAACCTTCAGGGACCTGATGTCTGAGAGTTCATCTTCTCTTTCTTTTGGGGCTCCTGGGTTCTCTTAATCTGTGTTTGTCCCTCCCCTCTCCATATGTCATTCATCCTTTACCCTTTTCCTTGGATTCAGCCACATACTGATTTTATTGCTTTTATTCTTTCTTTGGGGTTGATTAGAAATGTTTTGTTTTCTCACCATTATTAACTCAGACACTCTATCATGCAACTATTTTTTATTTTTTAAGTGGACTTGCTAACTGCTTTATATTTATCTTTCTAAATGGCAGCATGTGTGATTTAATATGATCCCCCCAAAAATCGTGTCTTCTCCCTGCCCCAAACTTTTCAGCCCTTTCTCTGTCTGTCCTTCTCTCTGCTTTCCTCTCAAGATTGCACCAACCTGGAATAATAGAAACACTGTGCTCACCATTTGCTGTTGAGTATTCCTTATGTCATAGATTAAACTTTCCTTTGAGATGCTCAGCTCTGCTTCTCTATCCTACTCACATAGGGAACACAACCTTCAAGGGCCATGGAGAAGAGCACTCTGGGTAGGGTGGAGAGGTGGTGAGCCTGTGGTAAATCTCCTAGGCCGCCGACAAATGTAGGGAGGAGCTCCCCCAGTGTAACCCGAGCTGTCTAAAATGGAGGGCTTTTGGCCATCAGGAGAGGGATGGAATGTGGCTCCACAGAAGCTTCAGATACCTCATTTCGGAACCCTGTGCATTCCACTTGATTACAGGTTCAGCCTCCTGCTGCTGGGGCCAAGATATTGGCAACTAGGAAGCTGAACAAGGAATGACACTTCCTGAGGTGGACACTGTCTGTAGGCTGCACAAGCAGTGTTTCCTAGCACAGTGTGCTTTCCTTGAGTGGCAGCCACTGGGCCCCTAAGGAAGAAAGCACAGAGTGTTTAGTTAGTTAATACAGTCAGTATACTGAAACCTGAATTAAAGTCTGAAAACTCAAAATGTTCTGTGATTAGTAAGTAATGAGGGTTTTTCTATTGCTATCTTTGTTTATTTTTTTTTAATACCAGCATCAAGAACCCTCTGGAACTTCTACACAGGAGGATCTGAAGAACCTGCATGTGGCAAGGTCAAGATGGCCTATCTGAACCCAGCTCATAAGCACCTGTGGGGTCACTACAGAGATCTTTGGTCTCTCTTACTTCCACTTCCCTCCTCTTTCCTTTCTTTATTCCTTCCTAGATCACACCACAAAGTCTGGAAGACTTTGAGTAAAACTGAATTTATTTTTTCAAATTCTTTTTCTACTATGGTTTTTTTTTTAATTGGATCCCCTGAAACCTTAGAGGAACTCTGAAGCACAGGCTGCCACTGCTTTAAGAAGACACCAAGAGAGCAAATCAAGAAAGTTGACCAAGAGAGTGGGCCAAGAGAGACCTCAGCAGTTCCCAGAGACACAGATAGCCACAGTACAGAACAGACCAATAACAGCTCCCAAAGACACAGACAGCAACTGCAAGAATTGGACCAAGAGGCAAAGACACTGCCTGTACCAAATGAAAAAAGAGATGGGTAGGCATCAAGGATTGGTAGGCATCAAGGCAAGAATTTATTCAACAACCTAAAAAGCAACATGGAAAACCAGAACCCACTGGTCATACAACAAGAAGACTTGATCATCCTAACCCAGAAGAAGCAGAAAAAAAAAAGGATTTTAAATGTAACTTTATGTGGATGATGGAGAACTTTAAAGAGGAAATGAAAAATTCCCTTAAAGAAATGGAGGAAAAGATAAATAAAAAATTAAAAGAAAACAATGAATTTCTTAAAGAAACCCGAGAAAACCAGGAAAAAACAATCAAACAGGTGAAGCAAACAGCTCAAACAGTTCAAGACTTGAAAACTGAAATAGAGGCAATAAAGAATATACAAACCGAGGAAATTCTGGAAATAAGAATTCTGGGTAAAGGAAAGGGAACTACAGATGCAAGCATAACCAACAGAACACAAGAGGTAGAAGAGAGAGTGTCAGGTGTTTAAGATACTATAGAGGAAATAGATTCATTGGTGAAAGAAAATGTTAAATCAAACAAATTCTGAACACAAAACAGCCAGAGAATCTGGGACACCATGAAAACACAAAATCTAAGAATAATAGGGATAGAAGAAGGAGAAGAACTCCAACTCAAAGGCACAGAAAATATATTCAATAAAATTATAGAAGAAAATAATCCCAACCTAAAGAAGGATATTCCTATGAAGGTACAAGAAGCTTACAGAACACAGAATAGACTAGACCAAAAAAAGTCCCTTTGTCATATAATAATCAAAATGCAAAGCATACAGAATAAAGAAAGAATATTAAGAGCTGCAAAGGAAAAAGGCCAAGTAACATATAAAGGCAGACCTATCATAATTACACTGGGTTTCTCAATGGAAACCATGAAAGCCAGAAGGTCCTGGACAGATGTGCTGCAGACACTAAGAGACCAAGGATGCAAGCCAGACTACTATATCCAGCAAAGTTTTCAATCACCATCAATGGAGGAAATAAGGTATTCCATAACAAAATCAGATTAAAAAAATGCCTATCCACAAATCCAGTCATATAGAAAGTACTAGAAGAAAAGTCCAACCCAACAAAGCTAACTACATCCACAAAAACACAAGCAACAGATAACCTACCACCAGCAGGCCACAAAGAAAAGAAACACATAAACACTAACACCGAAAAATAATAGGAATCAACAATCACTGGTCATTAATATCTCTTAATATCAATGGACTCAATTCACCTATGAAAAACCAGGTTAAGAGAGTGCATATGAAAGCAGGAGCCATCCTTTTGCAGTATAAAAGAAACACACCTCAACCTCAAAGACAGACGTTACCTCAGAGTAAAGGGTTAGGAAAAGATTTTCCAATCAAATGGACCAAAGAAACAATCAGGTGTAGCTATCCTAATATCTAACAAAAGAGACTTCAAACTAAAATCAATCAGAAGAGATGGAGAAGGGCACTTTATATTCTTAACAGGAACAGTCCATCAAGATGAAGTCTCAATCCTGAACATTTATGCCATAAATACAAGATCACCCATATATGTAAAAGAAACATTGCTAAGGCTTAAATTGCGTATCAAACCCAACACACTAATAATAGGAGACTTCAACACCTACTGTCCACAATGGACAGGACAACCAGACAGAAACTTAACAGAGAAATAAGAGAACTAACAGATGTCATGTCTCAAGTAGACTTAATAGACATCCACAGAACATTTCATGCAAACAGAAAAGAACATACCTTCTTCTCAACCCCTCATGGAACCTTCTAAAATTGACCACATGCTCAGTAACAAAGCAAACCTCAACAGATACAAAAATTGGAATAAACCCCTATATCTTATGAGATCACCATGGTTTAAAGTTAGAGTTCAGCAACAACACTGAATTCAGAAAGCCTGCAAACTCATGGAAATTGAAGAGTGCTCAATTGAACCACTCCTTGGTCAAGGAAGAAATAAATAAAGGAATTAAAGACTTCCTAGAATTCAACAAAAATGAAGGCACAACGTACCCCAACCTATGGGACATCATGGAAGCAGTGCTAAGGGAAATTCATAACGATAAGTGCTGACATAAAAAAGTGGAGAAATCTCACACTAAGTGACTTAACAACACACCCAAAAGCTCTAGAACAAAAAGAAGCAGACTCATCCAGGAGGAGTAGATGACAGGAAATAATCAAATTGAGGACTGAAATTGATAAAATAGAAACAAAGAAAACAAAACAAAGAATCAATAAAACAAAGAGCTGGTTCTTTGAGAAAATCAACGTGGTAGACAAACCCTTATCCAAACAAATCAAAGAGCAGAGAGACAACATCCATAATAACCAAATCAGAAATGAGAAGAGCGTCATAGCAGCAGACACTGAGGAAATCCAGAGCATCATTAGGTCATACTACAAAAATCTGTACTCCACAAAATTGGAAAATGTAAAAGAAATGGATAATTTTCTGGATAGGTACCACATACCAAAATTAAATCAAGGACAGGTGAACAATTCCAATAGATCTATAGGAGCAGTCATCAAAAGCCTCCCAACCGAAAATAGCCCAGGGTCAGATGGTTTCAGTGCAGAATTCTACCAAAAACTTCAAAGAAGTGATAACACCAATATTCCTCAAAGTGTTCCACATAATAGAAACATAAGAGTCATTGTCAAACTCTTTATGAGGCTACAATTACCCTGATACTACAACCACACAAATACTCAACCAAGAAAGAAAATTACAAACCAATCTCTCTCATGAACATAGATGCAAAAATGCTCAATAAAATACTGGCAAACAAAATCCAAGAACACATCAAAAAATCATCTGCCATGATCAAGTTGACTTCATTCCAGAGATGCAGGGATGTTTCAACATATAAAAATCTATTAGTGTATTCCTCCATATAAATAACCTGAAAGAAAAGACCACATGATTATCTCATTAGATGCTGAAAAAGCATTCGACAAAATCCAGCACCCTTTCATGGTAGAAATCAGGGATATAAGGAATGCATCTAAACATAATAAAAGCAATATACAACAAACTTGTGTATTGAAGTACAACTACCATTAAATTAAATGGACAGAAACTCAGTGATTCTACTAAAATCAGGAACAAGACAAGCCTCTCTACTTTCTCCATATGTATTCAACATTGTTCTTGAAGTTCTACCTAAAGCAATAAGACAACAAAAGGATATCAAGGAGATACAAATTAAAAAGGAAGAAGTCAAACTCACTATTTGCAGACAAAAAGATAGTATACATAAGTGACCACAAAAACTCTATCAGGAAACTCCTACATCTGATAAATACCTTCAGTAATGTGGCAGGATAGAAGATCCACTCAAAAAAATCAGTAGTCCTCTTATATACAAATGATAAGGAAGCAGAGAAAGAAATCAGAGAAACATCACCATTCACAATTGCCATAAATAACATAAAATATCTTGGTGTAGCCCTAACCAAAGTGAAAGACCTGTTCGACAAAAACTTTAAGTCTTTGAAAAAAGAAATTGAAGAGGATACCAGAAAATGGAAAGATCTCTTATGCTCTTGGATAGGTAGGATCAACATAATAAAAATGGCAATCCTACCAAAAGCAATATATAGATTCAATGCAATCCCCATCAAAATCCCAAGACAATTCTTTATAGGCCTTGAAAGAACAAAATCTGCTTCATAGGGAAAAACAAAAACCCAGTATTGACAAAACAGTCCTGAACAGTAAACTAACTTCAGGAGGCATCATAATCACCGACATCATGCTCTATCATAGAATTACAGTAATGAAAACAGCTTGGTAGTGGCATAAAAACAGACAGGTTGACCAATGGACCCGAATTGAAGACCCGGATATTAATAAACACACCTATGAACACCTGATTTTTGACAAAGAAGCTAAAATTATACAATGGAAAAAAGGAAGCATCTTTAACAAATGATGCTGGCATAACTGGATGTCAACGTGTAGAAGAATGAAAATATATCCACATCTATCCCCATGCACAAAACTCAAGTTCAAATGGATAAAAGACCTCAACATAAATCCCACCACACTAAACCTGATAGAAGAGAAAGTGGGAAATAGCTTTCAATGCATGGGCACAGAAGACAACTTCCTAAATATAACACTAGTAGCACAGACTCTGAGAGCAACAATCAAGAAATGGGACCTCCAGAAACTTACAAGCTTCTGTAAAGGAAAGGACACAGTCATTAAGACAAAAAATCAACCTACTAAATGGGAAAAGATCTTCACTAACCCCACATCATACAGAGGACTGATCTCCAAAATATATAAAGAACTCAAGAAATTAGACATCAAAATTCCACATAATCCAATTTAAAAAAGGGGGGGGACAGATCCAAAGAGAGAATTCTCAACAGAAGAATCTCTAGTGGTCGGAAGACAATTAAGGAAATGTTCAACATTGTTAGCCATCAGGGAAATGCAAATCAAAATGACTCTAACTTACTAGAGTCTTACACCACCAGTCAGAATGGCTAAGATAAAAACCACCAATGAGTTTATGCTGGAGAGGATGTGGAGTATGAGAACACTCTTCCATTGCTGGTGGGAATGCAAACATGTACAACCACTTTGGAAATCAATATGGCAGTTTCTCAGAAAATTGGGAATCAACCTACCTCAAGACCCAGGAATACTACTTTGGGCATATACCTAAAGTTTTCTCAATCATACCACAAGGACATGTGTTCAACTATGTTCATAGCAGCATTATTTGTAATAATTAAAACCTGGAAACCACCTTGATGTCACTCAACCAAAGAACAGATCAAGAACATATAGTACATTTAGACAATGGAGTTGTACTCAGTGGTAAAATCCAATAACATCTTGCAACTTACATACAAATGGATGGAACTAGAAAGAACCATCCGGAGTGAGGTAACCCAGACCCAGAAAGATGAGCATGATATGTACTCAGTCATAAGTGGATATTAGCTGTAAAGGAAAGGATAATGAGCCTATAGTCCATGACCCCAGAGAAGCTGTCATATAGAAAGTTCTTGTTGTCCTAACAGTATCCTAATAGTTTTCCATGTATTCATCTCTTCCCAGCATCCTCTCATTCTTGGGTCCCTGGACACTCTTTGTCTTTTAATGTCACTATAGTTTTCTCAAGTGCATAGTCTTCTCAGATTGACTTCTACTTATCAATGTGGATTTAAACTTCTACTTCTTTTCATAGCTTGGCAGATTTTGTCTATGTGATGAATATTCTATTATGTGCAATGACTTTGTTTATACACTCTAAGGAGCAATTTATCATTTCTAATTTGGGACATCTATAAAAATGATTTCTACAAACGCTGGTACAAGCATTTGTTGACTAAACCTTCAACTTCATTTGAAACCTGACCACATGTTTGCCTGGTTGTATAGTGACAGACACTAAAGGAAGTTTTGCTACCAGATTGCAAAAACTGTTTCAGAAGTAGGATGGCAGGGTGGACTCCCTTCATTACGGAGAGAGAATGTCTTGGCTTCCCACCCTCAGTGGCGGTGGGTGGTATCTCTGATTTGGATTCGTTCCATCATAGGGAGAGGGTGTCACCTTGCTGTCTTCCTTTGCAATTCCTCATGAACTGTGATGTTGAGCATCTTTTCATGTGCTTATTTGCCATTGTATGTCTCACTTTTCTTTGGCTCTGTCCCAAATTCAAGCATGCTATTGAATAAAATAAAAAAGAGTGTATATCCTGTCTTGTTCCTTAGTCTGGAGGAAATTTTCAGTTTTCTTCCATTTAGCATAACATTAGCTACATGTTTGTCATACATAGGTTTTGTTATGTTAATGTAAATTTTTATTATTCCTAGTTTATTACAAGTTGCTATTTTAAAGATGAAAATTATTTACTCATTTTTTAAGGGTACTTTCAAAATGCCACACATGATAATCTGTAACACGAGGGCCTGCTTGTTGGGGTTTCTGTCCTGCCCAGTTCCTGCAGTCGTTAGGTCCCAAAGAAAATCACACAGAGGGTCTACATTAGTTATAAACTGATTGGCCCATTAGCTCAGGCTTCTTATTAACTCTTATAATTTACATGAGCCTATTGTTCTTATCTGTGTTAGCCACATGGCTCAGTACCTTTTTCAGTGGGGCAGATCGCATCTTCCTTCTTCGGTGTCTGGACAGGACTAGGGAGAGAGCTTCCTTCTTCCCAGAATTCTCCTGTTCTCATTGCCCTGTCTCTATTTCCTGTCTGGTTGTCAGGGACTGCTTGTTGGGGTTTCTGTCCTGCCCAGTTCCCACAGTCATTAGGTGTCCTTGAATTCACTCTGTAGACCAAGCTGGCCTGAACTCAGAGATCTGCCTCTCTCTGTCTCAAGAGTGCTGAGCATAGATGTGTGTAACATGACACCCAGTTCTGAGCTTTTCTTTAATCACATTTCACAAATTGGAAGTTCAGCTGGGTAGAGCCTTGCCATGAAGTCACCACTCCCTTTATTTTATTTCTTAATCTGTTTATCTCCTTGAACACAGGACGTAACTCCATTCCATTTCCTGGTGATACTTTTCTCTGCAAATTGTTTGTATTTTTCCTTGATCAGCTTCATTATAAAACTCCATTAGAGTTAATACTACTAATAGTCACAAGACAGACTCAGCACTACACTGCTTTGAAATTTCCTCTGCTGAAGGCATAAGTTTTCTGTACTCCCACCAGGTCCCACAGCAATTTAGCCCCAAAGAAAATCACACAGAGGTCTACATAAGTTATAAACTGGTTGGCCCATTAGTTCAGGCTTCTTATTAACTCTTGTAACTTATATTAGTTCACTATTCTTATCTGTGTTAGCCACATGGCTCAGTACCTTTTTCAGTGGGGCAGGTCACATCCTGCTTCTTCGGTGTCTGGACTGCAGAGAGAGCTTCCCTCTTCCCAGAATTCTCCTGTTTTCATTGACCTGCCTCTACTTCCTGTCTGGTTGTCCTGCCTATACTTCCTGCCTGGCTGTTATGTTTTTTTTAAAAGAAAGAGAGTGTGAGCAGCTTGCTGCAGCTTGCTGCAGGTCCCCAGACCACGGGGTCTCTGTGGCGGGTGGGCGGTCTCCTGGTCCTCATGTGCGCTGCTGCAGCGGCTGTATGGACTGTGCGGCAGTATGGATGGACAAAAGAGGGCTGAGTAGACATACAGTCATACAGAGTTAAACATTTATTAGGTGGGTGATAAAGGGAAAAGAAAAATATAAAGAGATAGAGAGAGACAGAGAGATAGAGAGAGAATGGGGGAGAGGGAAGAGAAGCAGCTGCTACTCCCGTGAGAGCGGAAGAGGAAGAGAGAGGAGAATTGGGGTCAGAGGTGGAAGCTGGGAGTGGGCGTGGCCTGTCTCTTAAGGGCACAGGGTATTTGGCCAATAAGAGGCCAAATACTACACTGGCTACTGGCCAATCAGCACTTATTTAAAACATAATTGACAGAATACAGAATTGTCTCATATCAATAATCCACTATGCATAAGTCAATTAGGAAACAATGTGAACTAAGATCAGTGGTAGAAGAGCCAAAGATCCCTATGAGCCAAGATGACCCCAGTTTTCCCAAAGCCTCACTCATGGCTTTTCCAGCTCTGTGTGGGTTTTCAGTCGCTAAGAGCTGCATGTGTAACTGGATAGTTAAGACCATTTACATTTAGGGTTATTTCTGAGTGACATTTGCTGATTATTGGTTGGTTCAAATGCAGTTCTCTCCTCTTTTATTTATCTCAGGGCTTTGCTAGTTCGTTGAGCTGAATGTGTGTGTCTTTTCTAGTCACACATTGTTCATCTATTCCTCCCATGAAATCTATTCTTTCCTGATTCTTCTGTATGTGACCTTTTTTCATCTTTTCTATGTAGGATTTCTTGTAATGTCTTCTGTGGTACCGATTTAGTTTTCACACATAATTTTGTTTGGATCCTCTTTGAGATAATTGATTATTTTCTAAAATTGGACTTTTGAAATTTTTGGCATTTCTACCAGTTCAGTATCTTTGGATTTAGTTACTGAGGAGTTGGAACTTTTGGAGTCAAACTTGCCTTTTACTCATATTTCTTATGTTTCTGTATTAAAATTAATGAACACATCTGTTGAGATGAGAATCTCTTCCATATTTATTTAAAATTACAATCTCTTGAGGGCTCAAACAGTTCTGCTCAGAAGGAGGAAATAGGCTTCAGTAACAACAACAGCACCAACAAACCCAGGGCTTCAGTAACAACAACAGCACCAACAACCCATGGCTTCAGTAATAGCAACAGCGCCAACAAACCATGGCTTCAATAACAGTAACAGCAACAACAAACATGGCTTTAGTAACAGCAACAGCACCAACAAACCATGGCTTCAATAACAGTATCAGCAACAACAAACATGGCTTTAGTAACAGCAACAGCGCCAACAAACCATGGCTTCAATAACAGTAACAGCAACAACAAACATGGCTTTAGTAACAGCAACAGCGCCAACAAACCATGGCTTCAATAACAGTATCAGCAACAACAAACATGGCTTTAGTAACAGCAACAGCGCCAACAAACCCAGGGCAGGTGCTGCAAGTGGGCTGCAGGCTGAGCTTAGTTGGCTTTCTGGTCTGCCATGCACTTCAGAAACTTCCATGTTTTATTTCTGAGGAGTCACTGATAACCAGAGTAAGCATTCCTCATTCGAGTCATGTCTGATATTCATCTTCTCCACAGGTACCTCTTGGATCTGTTTGCCACTACCATGCTGTGGGAGATGGTCCCTGGGCTCCCTTAGCTGCTGGGGAGATGGCCCTGGTCCCTCTTAGCTGCTGGGCAAATGCTCCCTGGTCCCTCTTAGCTGCTGGGCAGATGGTCCCTGGTCCCTCTTAGCTGCTGGGGAGATGGTCCCTGGTCCCTCTTAGCTGCTGGGCAGATGGTCCCTGGTCCCTCTTAGCTGCTGGGGAGATGGCCCTGGTCCCTCTTAGCTGCTGGGCAAATGCTCCCTGGTCCCTCTTAGCTGCTGGGCAGATGGTCCCTGGTCCCTCATAGCTGCTGGGGAGATGGTCCCTGGCTCCCTTAGCTGCAACTCCTTGCTTTCAGGTATCCAAAGTAGTTCAGTCTAGAAAAATATGACTCTCACAGGATGAGGATAGAATGGTCTCCCTTTTCAGTGTTGTCATGGCACACAACCTCCCAGTTGTCTGGTGGATTTAAGGTTTGGGAGAACAGTGGGTTTGTTCTGTGTGAAGGATCACCTGCGACTACTTTCATTGGTGGCTCTGCCTGCTCTCACCCTGCAGGGAGTTAGCACGAGAATGGCAGTCTGTTTCCCACTTTTCTCGGTGTCACTCTTCTGTGCTGTCGTGTTTTCCAGCTATCCTTTACCCATATTCCGATGCCCACTGCTCTTTCTCTCTTTGGAATAGTTTGTCTCTCGCTACCCTGCTTCTGTAGAGCAGGATACATTGATAGAGGCACGTGGGGGAACCTTTACGGCAGCCCCTTCACCCTGGCTGAACCAGAACTCTGTATTGTTTATAGTGCAGTATCATTTGTCCATAACTTATTTTCTTCTTGATATTCAGTGTCTATATTTTATATGAACTCTTGTCAAGGGAAAAGTGTAGTGGTAGCATACAGTCTAAATCCCAGCGTCGGGGCGGGGGGGGATACAGATGAAGAAGCATTGTGAATTTGAGGCCATCCTATACTAGATTAACAGTGAAGAGTCTGTCTCAAAAAGAAAGAACTAAATCATTGTTCTTAGAATAGCAATATTACCATAATCATGGTTGACACGTCTTTTCTGCCTTTAGCAAATGCCCTGGAGAAACTGCTGTGTCACAGAATAAGCGTATTTACTTTAAGGGAATCTAGCAGCTCCTTTTTTCACATAACAGAGCACCATAGGACTCAGACCCTTGTCATTCTGGTACAGTTGATCTTATTTCTTATTTTCCAGTATCTTTTCTTCCTTCCTTCCTCCCTCCCTCCCTTCTTTCCTCCCTCTCTTCCTTCCCCTCCCCCCCGTCCTCTTTTGAGAGGCAATATCGTGAAACAAACTGACCTTGTTCTCTTGTATACTCACTATGTAGCTGAGGATGACCTTCGGCTCTTGATCCTCCTGTTTCTACCTCCTGAATGACAAGATTGTGGATTTGTAACACCATGCCCTGTTTTATGGAAATGCAGCAGAATGGACCCAGACTCTTGTGTAAGCTAGACAAGCATCTAGCAGCTGATCCATGCCCTCAGCCAGTAGGCAGGTTTCTTATATACTCTTTCTAGCGGGTGCAATGGGATGTCTTTGCATCCTTAATTCATACAGACTAACGGTGTTGAGCACTTTGCTAGGTGCTTGACAGTCATTCATACACATGGTGCAAACATTCATTTATTTATTATTTTAAAATTAAAATTGTTTATCTTTATTTTATGTGGTGAGTATTTTCCTGCATGCATATGTGTGGACCACATGCACATCTAGAGGCCAGAAGAGGGCCTTGATTCCCCAGGAACTGGAATTAAGGATGCTTGAGAGTGGCTGTGAATGCTGGAAATCCAACCTCTGTTCTCCTCATCACTGAGCTTTCTGTCCAGCTCCCTGTTTATTTATTTTTAACTTTCTAAGTCTCTGGGCTTTTTTTGTATTCTGAATACAAATACCTTTCTAAATATGTATTGTGACTATCTTCCCAGACTGAAGATCATTTAGTTTCTTAATGACGTATATAGATGAGTTTTATAGGACATTTTTACAAGGCTCCTTCTTTCTTAGTTTGTTTTGATTTCTCTTGACTTTCCTGAGAAAGTTTTTCCAAGTGCATAGGTACAAGTAACAAAGTCTATGCATGAAGGACACACCCTTCTGCACCCAAGAGCTCATTGCAGTTTAAAGGCTCTCCACTGCCTGGAGACACAACAGTGGCACTGCTGACTGTTTGTTCTTGAGTGTGTCTTAGCATACTATTTCCTGCTTTCTTATTCCAGGTCTTTATCAGGAGCTCGTTTGACTATTTGGAAGACACTTTTCATAATTAGAAATAATTCTGGTATGGCTTCTTTGAAAATAATTGTTCTGTACATGGAAAGTAAGAGCAATGATATATCTGAAGTTCCATCATAAAATGGTGAAATATTAAAAAATGAGGTTGCATTTGGATATCACATTCCAAGATCTAGGAAGTCTGTAAGGTAAGGACTTGGCAAATCTAAGCAATCATACTTGTTATCACCCTACTGTCAGTGGGACATGTTTCAGCCTCTATTGCCTTTGCTGGGTCCTAAGGGCTTCCTCAGGGGAGGGGCTGAGAAAGCATGGAGTCAAAGGCATAGACTCCAGGAGTCAGGCAGACTCATTTATTTAACAATAGGGTGAGCCTTATATACCCTCCTGCCAGCACCAAGGCTGTGTTCTGTGTTCTGTTGACATTACATGGTCACCCTTCATTATTGGCTAGGCATGATCAGGACCTCTGGCAGTGTTTGTTGCTAGTCCCACAGACAGACTCCAGGTTGGTTCATCTCTCAGTTTTATAGGTCTTGTCTTTTTACATATTGAAAGTCATTGAGGAAGCCTGATGCTCGCTACTTCTCTGGGTATTCAAACTGTCATTCTAACCCTGTACTCCCTTTCCTGTCTTACTTCAAATCCACCTTCCTCTCTCCATATAAAAAGATGATCAGCTTACTTTGACAAATGGTTATTGAATGTTTGCTAAATGTCAGCTATTGTCAAAACCATGGTTCATGTCCAACAAGGAACTAACACTGCAAACATTCTCACTGCAGTGCTTAATATGTGTCCACAGTTCTCTGATCTGTCCTTGAGCTTAAGAAAGTGTGCATCTCATTTGGTGTCAAGTTGGTTTCTCATCTTTCTCATGTCTCTACCGTACAAATCTTTGGGTGACTTTTTCTCATCAGTTATCCCCTCTTTCCTACCACATTTGTTGAGATTGAGATGCCTGTTACTCTTAATTCTGAGTCTTCTTTTAAGAAATTTCATTAAGTGTAATTATTTATTATATTTGCCCAACAAGATGTCAAAGACGTGAAGTTTCTAGAAAAAGTATATTATACTCAGGCAAATTTTAATTTCAGATAAACAATATATTTTGAAGTTACCAACCATATAGAATACTGGGGATACTCTTATGCAGTTAAAAGGCATCCTACACGGTGAGCCTCTTTGCTTCTCTTCTCCATATCATGTGACGATGTCATGTTCTTCACCCTGTTTTTAATGCTGTCAAAACTGGTGATGATGTCATGGGTCAGCAGCTCCAGGCATCTCGTTTCTTTGGAAAGTCTGAGGAAGGCATAAAGTCGAGATGCATTCCATTCATAGTTTTCTTCTATGAGCATATGCTAATGCTAACTAACAAAATTTATTCAATTTTGTGTCCTCTAATATGTCTGTGCCTCAGCTTAACTTGATTTCCAACCTCTGAAGAAGGGTGTGCACCCAGTCCACTTCCTTTCACAGCACATTACCAAAGAGACTACTGTGAAGTTCCATTGTCCCTGCTGTTTACCTGGGAGTTCTTTCTGGAAAAGTTTCTCTGACAAGACTCTTGGCTACAAGTAGTAGAAGCAGTTTCTGATCCAAAACAGGGTTGTCCTGAAAAAAAAATAGAGAAAGACTAAAAATTCAGACACAAAGATAGCAAAATAGCATTACAGGTAATTATTATATAGACTGAAGGTCAAATGTTAAGCACTTGCCACAGAGTCATATGGTATGAACTAGTTCCAATTATTGTGGTCATCTCAGTATGGGGTTCCATCCTGGGGAAGCTAAATGCAAGACAGAGGGATAAGAAGGTTCACTTCCTGTGGTACTTGGTTCCCTGTGAAAGGAGGGTAACTCTTTTCTAAAAACCACAGAGAGACTGTGTTGCACACCTTTGTTGGACACTTCAGGTTTTGTCATCCTATGCATTAATGCATCTGTGAAAGAGGCTATGAGTATTGTACAGGCCATAAACATCCTTGCTCATCACATCTTGACAGCACCTCTCCTCATGCCTTGGTTTGAACTCAGACACTTGTCATGCACACGTGGCAATGCCCTGTAGCACTTTGGACCAATAGATGAATACGTCTTTTACTTTCTTTCTCTGTGTAGCTAGTCCTTTTTGTAAGGTTCCCTGAAGGTTGGAGACATTGTCACCTCAATAGCAAGCAACACAAATGATTTACTTCTTTTCTTGTTCATTATGATCACTTCACAAATAAGACACATGCATATGTTTTCTCTTTGGCTCTACTTTCAAGGACTCCAGATTAAGATCTTGGGACAGAAGATACAAATGATTGGTTACAAGGGGAAAGGGTGTTAGGTTAATGGAGATACTTCCACACACAAGAGAAAACTCAAAATAGTCACTTACTTTCTAATAGGGAAAATAACAGAGCTACACAGTCAGGATGAGTGGTATAAAGACTTTTCTTTGCTGAAGCTGATTCTTAGACATCAAGAAAAGTTAAAACTTCCATCATTTTCTTGTGGATCTTAAGAGAGATTGAGACAAAATCAGGAGGTAGAGGATCAGTCATAACAGTGGGCATGAACTTTCTGAATTATCAAAGACTCTAGTTGGTCTTGGATCATGTGAGATATTACTCATCTGAGCAGAACGACATTGGAGGACAGGGGACCACTTTTGGTTATATGGTTAATTGTATAAAACTATTTTTATGAGAATATTGAATGGGACTAGGACCATATTTTTACACTCAAGTTTTCTTGGTTTTACATCTTATAGAATTATTTAATTTCAACTAAGGAAAGGCGTATTGAATGATGAGAATATGGAGAAAATTGTGGCCAAAAATGACTTTCTTCTACCATAAATACAGATGAATCTGCCTTTACAGCTTCAGACGGGTATTGTTACCACCTTCGGGAAGCTGGGCTGTGTATTGCAGGCATAAAACTGGCCCTTGGGAAGACCACAAGGGCTTCTCATATCTATGATTCTAGCTACCACTCCCCCTAAACATCCACCGTTAGTTTTCATCTGTATCTTTGATCTATAGTTTTTATCCTCTAATTCTGGAGTGTGTCTCGGTTATCTATCTCAGCATCACTGGTGGCTTTTGGCTGTAAGAGGGTCTGTGTGTCTTGTTGGTAGCAGTCATTGTTATAGAATCCACAGGATAATTCCTACTGAGCATACTCTTGTCTTTTTATGAGATAGGGTTTACTTGCTAGTATACTGCTGAAGCTACATGTAAAATACATAATCCCTGAGAAAAAGCTCAAAGGATCTTGAAATAAATGTGCCTCCAGCCAGGAAGCATCTGTCACCACCAGAGTCTTTCTGATTGAATGGCTTTGCATTGTGCATAATGACTCTGGCAACCTCTGGAACCCTGTGGACCCTGTTAATGGGATGTGTTCATGTTATTTTCTTCAGAATGATACCTAGTTTTCTTTCAGTGGAGCTAGACTTGTACAACAGGATGAGAGCACAGAAAGTGCTCCAGAAAGCACAGATCATCTGTAAGTAAGTCTTCTAAAGTCACTGTATGGCCTTCAGAAGGACTTCCTTCTTGGGGTTGTACTTCCTGCCCAGCAGGTGAGGAGCTGAATCATAACACAGTGGAAAGGGAGGAGCAAAAAGTGAAGGCTTAAATTTCCTTTGGAAGGACATACTCCAGTCTAACCTGCCAAACTGTTCCCATCACCATCGGGAAGCAACAAAGGTAAAGAGAAATATTTCTGTACTTTATGGGTAGAATTGTTGTCAGAGGGCAACAAATAAGAGTAAACTATGACATTTAGCAGGTCTGTATTGAGTAAGATGAAGAGATAGCTTATTATTTCACTGAATTTAAATGGCCTTTGAATAAGGCTGTTAGCATATCTGAATATCACTGAAAATGCACATCATAAAATCATTGATTCAGCTTAATAGATCTCATAAACCTAATTGATTTTGTACAGAAATTATGCTTATATCTTCTTAGTATTAACCCTAAGCCTTTAAATAAGTATTATGCTTTTCTCTGCGATACATGTGGTGTATGCGGATGGAAAGGTGTATGTGTGCACATGTGTGTGTGTGATAGAGAGCCTCCCTGTGTGTGTCTGTGTCTGTGTGTCTTTGTGGATGTATCTGTGAGTTTTTCTGTGTCTGTACTTTTCCCAGACAGTGTCTTCTGTTGTAAGAAGCTGAGGTCTTTGCCACATATGTGTTCTGAAAGAGGTGACTCTGTTTCTCCTCACAGTCCTATTTCTGCTACACACCCCCTCCTGACATTTCCTGAATCCATCTTTTTAAACTGAGAAAAGACAAGAGGCTCAGGAATCTTTATTTGCCTCCTTCTCTCTCATAGATCACTTAACATGACACATTCCAGTTTCCTGGTAGATGTTTCTTGTCCTAAAATGTAGGCAGATGTGTGCAGAGATGTTCAAGCAAGCTTTCTGTAATTCTCTTCTTCTTTTCAAATTACACTTGATCGCCTTCCATAGGACTCCCAGCTTTCCCGCCTGAGCTGGGTTAGGTCATGTTGAGATCTGAACATGTTTTATAAGATTCATATGCTTTTAGACATTTGTGCAGTGGGCTCTTCTCCCTGTAAACTGACTTGTTAGTTTTAATTAGTCTAGAAGTGGAAAAATATTCAGTGTTGTTTTCTCTAACATACATTGGTTCTGGGGTGAACATGAAGACATGACTGAGTTCATAGGTATATGTTTCTTCTCTCAATGAATGATCATTCTAGAGACAAAGACCAGCATCTTCACTAGACCCAAATCTGTAATTCATGCACACATTCTTCTGTATAGGCAATGACAGTACTCAGATGTAGAGAAAATGCCAGTAGAGGCTACAGCCATAAAATTACTTGAATGCAGTTTTAAAACTAGAACTATTGCAAAAGAATCCTGCAAATGGCTATCAAGGTAGATTCTAGAAAATGAACAGAGATTGCAGATATCCTGAATGCTGCATCATAAATCTGACAGACAACAAGCTCACGACAATATCATAATTATGAATTTCCAATAGCTTTTTAAAATATAAACTTAGTGTTTTTCTTCTTTGTTCTGTGAACTGCCAGATTCAACCGTGAGGTCAGGCAAGTAGTACTGTTTATTAACTCTTGTCTGTTGATGCTAGCTGCCAATGCTCTTGATGCTATTTTATAATGTGGCAGGAAGTGAGAGAAGCATGAGATTCAGGAGAGATGGACTCCAGTTCCAATTCTAACCGTGTGTGATCTCTCAAGCTCCAAATGCATCCTCTGCAGAACTGTAGAAGTGTAAACACATCCTTCAAAACTAAAGGTTCTGAGCTCTGCACATGCAGTACTTTGTGTGTGCAAGGACCTTGTGATCTAATAATTTACTTCTCAAGGGTGTCCTAGTGCAGGTGTGTAAACAGGGCATATGAAAATGTTCCTCACACAGCGATGGTGTGATGCAGAAGACCATTCATGTGTCAGTCTCTGAGTAGGAAATAGGCTGACATTTCATGAGAATACAAAATTTGCCAGATAGGAGTGATTTATCTGGAGCAACATGGATGCATCTTAAGCATATAGTATTAAATGAAGAACAAATGACTTAACCAAAACTCATTTATGAAAGTCAAAAAGTATATGACACAATAAAATCGATATTTTACTAGAAGAGATACAAAAAGGGATAATCTCTAAAGAGACTAAAAGTGTGGTCTGAGAGTGGAGGGAAGGAGAAGGAATTAGGCTTCAAGTGGGGAGTGAAGAAGAGAGTGGCCTGTGCAGACAAGAACAACTCGCTCCAAGAAGCGGGGGGTGTAACTCTTTGAGTTTTTCTACTTATGATTATAAAGAAAGAAACAGAATTTTGAAAAGGGCAGAACCTAGTAAGTGACTCTGTTGTATATTCTAAAGTCTTTTAAAGGAGCCTCAGTAATTGCAGGTTTCAATGTCTGCTTTATAATAAAAACATGACCTACATTTAAAAAATTACATTTACTTGTAAATCTGAAATTACATCCCAGCAACGGTCTTAACTTACTAACTCCACCCACTTCAAACAATATAATGTGAAGAAAGGCCAGCTTGGATATATCTCATTACTGGCTGGGCTTTTATTATTAACATTACCAAATAAATGTTTTCTAAGGACACTAATTATTACAGATGTTATAGAGCGCTGTATGAAGATTTAGTTGAAGGACAGCATCCTAGTGAAGACATAGATTGCAGGTTAGTGGAATGAGATGAACAAAACCTGTGTGATTTTTTTTTAATCAAAAGCTAAGACTTGTCCAGCTCAAGTTTGGCTCTAGTGATTGTTCTGGATGGTCTAAGAGCTAACATGCATGGCACCCAGGCATATGAATAAGTTTAGGGCCACCAGTTTTAATTGGAGGAAGGTGTGATCATCACTGGCACTGGTAAATGCCTTGGTTCATTGTTTTGAAAGTCCCAAGTGACACATTTCCTTTTGCTTCTTTGTTGACTGACAATGGTTGAGCCACATGCTGTCCTCCCTCTTTCAGGTCTGAGGACCATGTGCTCTTAGCTCTTTATGACAGTCGAAACACAAAGTATAAAGATTTGAAGGGGAGCATGACATACATTCCTAAATCAGTGACACACAGGTCACACCCCAGAGAATCCACCTCCAGTGAGCTCAGGTCAAATGGGCATGGCTGAAAACATACATTAGTAACTACAGTAAATGCACAGAAGTAGGGAGGAATATAGCTGATTTGGTATTGTCCTGGGGACCATGTGCTTAGACTAGGATTTTAAAAACATGTAAAACCATCCATACTCAAGAGATTTGTGGTAAAAGAATGAACTATTTTCAGATCTGTGAGAGTCTAACTAAAATGCATAGCTGCTTTAGAAAAGTGTGAGGGATCTCTGCATCTGCTTCCATCAGTGTTGGATGCAGGTTTCTGTGACAACAATTAACAGTCATCAATCTGATTACAGAGGAAGGCCAGTTTGGGCTTCCTCTCCACTATTGCTTAGGGTCTTAGCTGGGGTCATCCTTGTAGATTCCTGGGAATTTCCCTAGTGCCAGGTTTCTTGTTAGTCCCATAATGGCTCCCTCAATCAAGATATCTCTTTCCTTGCTCTCTCTCCCTGTCCTTCCCCCATCTTGACTATCCTATTCCCTCTTGCTCTCCTCCTCTCTCCCCTTCTTCTCCCCTCCTCCCCTTCCTCCCTTTCTTCTTCCCCCACCTCCATACTCCCAATTTTTCTAGGAGATCTTGTCTATTTCCTCTTCCCAGGGGATCCATGTATGTTTCTCTTAGGGTTCTCCTTGTTACTTAGTTTCTCTGGGGTCATGGATTATAGTCTTGTGATCCTTTGCTTTACATCTAATAATCAATGGACTGAGCTCCCAATGTCCAGTTGAAGAGAGGGAGGAGCAATAAGATGAATAAAGGATCAAGACCGTGATGGGGAAACTCCCTGAAACAGCTTAACTGAGCTAACAGGAGCCCACTGACTCTGGACTGACAGCAGGGGAGCCAGCATAGGACAAAACTAGATCCTCTGAATATGGATGACATTCTGTATGGCTGGGGCAGTCCGTGGGGCAGTGGGACCAGGAAATACTTGTCCCTACCGCTTAAACTGGCTCTTTTGGATCCCATTCTCTTTAGAGGGATACTTTTCTCAGCCTAGATATAGTGGGGAGGGCCTTGATCCTGCCACAAATCAATGTTAGAGTTTCTTGACTCCCCATCCCAAGCCTTATCGGCTCTGAGGAATGGATGGGGATGGGGTGGGGGGGAGGTGAAGGGAGTGGGAGGACGGGAGGGAGTGGGAACTGTGATTGGTATGTAAAATGAGAAAAGACTTTAAAACAAATAAATCAAAAAAAAAAAGGAACGTGTGAGTATTAGCATGTGTCCTTGTTGTGTTAGGGACAAGGGGTAATAAAAGTTACTAAAGTAAGTGGTGATGCTTTTAGCTGCAAGATACAGAAACTTCAACTGAAACTTTTCCTTGAAATAGTAATAAAAAGCTTTCGTATGACATGGCAAGAAATCCCAAAGCAGGGTAGATCCAAGGCTATATATCCACCTACTCAGCGGTGAGTCATCGAGGACTCAGGTTTCCCCATCCTTCTCCTCTAGCATCCTGGGCTTCCTTTCCGAGTATTTACCTTGTGACCATGAAAAAGTAGATTCTCCTATGGGTGTCTTCTTAACCTTCTTCACTGGAAAGTTCCTTAGCAAGGATTCCAGAAGTTTCTGAGTCCTAAGCCACTCACTCTCATGGAAGGTAGAATTGTCTTAATTGGTTTGGCAATTAGGAATTGCTTCTGGGGACCAGGAAGCAGAAAGCCTCCACTTAAGCACACATGGAGTCTGCTTGCAGCCAGTCCTCTTGCTGATTGGTGGGTAATCAACATTTACAAACATGCTCTCTGGAGAGCAGAAGGGGAAACATCCAGGAGAAGTTAGAAAAGATGAATAAGAAGGTCACGGAGATGGTAAACACTAACTGGGTGACCTGGCAACTCCACTCCATGATGAGCCATCTCAGCAGGCCATGTATGCTCCAAAGACACACCCTTATTGTCTCGATCCCTACTTCCCATGGCTTTTGTCTTTCTATTTCATTTCCTTGGTATATAAACTTCTCTTTCAAGCGTGTTAGTGTCTTTTCACTCTGTTGCTTTTCTTAGGAATATTCTTTTTACTTGCACTTTACTGGAAGACTCTCCTTCTATTCTTCAAGAAACAGGAGGGGGCTGTCCCTCTCTGGGTAGATTCTGTGCATACCTGCATATTGCTATACTTACTGGATTAAAATCTCCCCTTCACTTCTTTCACAGATATTTATTAAGGGGCTTCTATATGTCCATCAGTGAAAACAAAAGGAAATCCATGATCTAATGGAGCCAGTATGCTAAGGAGTAGATCAGATTAAAATTTTTCTTATGTAGTGAGTCAGGTGGTATGTTCTAGAAAGAAAAGCAAATTGGAGAGATCTGATGTGGGCGTGTGGACTGAGTTTTCAAAGGGGGTCACCAGGAAAAGACTTATTAATAGGGTGCCTTCCTGAAGAGAGAGGGAAATGAGCTGCCATAGTGAGCCATCTGACCACTGGCAGAAAGGCTATCTCAGAGGAGAGATAAACAACGTAGAGACCCGAGATGAACATACTTGGTATATTCGATGGATGGAAGTGCTAGACAGTCAGTGCAGTGCGGCGATGGTGAGGTCTGAGAAGGCCAGGGTCAGGCCAGAGAGCCTTGCTTGTTTCATCAAGATTTGGCTTCTTTATGAGGATGGGAAGGTTCTGACAATGCAAGTACAGACACCGTGAGCATCTGACGCTGAAGTGACATCACTCTTGCTTCTTGAGAAAGCGCCACAGAGGACAGAAAGAAAGAGAAGGTAATCAGGAGAGAAAAGCATTTCAGTATAGCAGGGGAGGGACAACGGAAGCTTTGACCAAAGCGGCAAAACCAGAGAAGGTGACTTTGAGCATTTTTGAAAGTGTAGGAAAGAAAATATTTCACAGATTGAAGGCAAATAAAGAGAAAGTAGTAAAGAAGATCCTATAGCTTATTAGCGTGATAAATAGGAAAGTGGAACCAAGGGTTACAGAAATGAAAGCTGCAAGGGAGAAGGCGAGGAACCAATGGTTTGCTTTATGTCCTGATATGTTTGAAGGACCCATTGGGCATCTAAGTGGACATGTTGAGTGTGTAGTCAGATATATAGGTCTAGAATTGAGGGGCAGCCTAAATTCAAGAGTCACCTTTGTTTTCTGCTGTAACCATATCTGGGGAAGCAAACATAAAGAAAGAGTTTCATTTGCCTCATAGTTTCGGAAAACTCAGTCTAACATGATGAAGGAATGGTAGAATAGGTCAAAGTATAGAAGGAAGAAGGGAGGGAAGGAAGGGAGAGAGTCAGAGAGATGGAGAGGGAGAGGAAGAGGGAGAGAAAATGAATAGCTCCAAGTTCATAGACTTAGTGACCTAGTTCCTCAAGATAGGTCCTACCTAACATTTCCAGAATCTCCCATGGAAATTCTACCAGCTTGAGACTGTCTGTTCAGTTCACAAGTCTGTGGGGGCACATTTTATATTCAAACTCTAACAAAGACCTTACAGTGTGTTGGCGATGTTTGAGTATGACATGGCATGAGGTCACCTGGAGTGTGAGTGTAAGGCAAGGAAGATTCAGATCTGAATCCTGGAGACATATGATGAACCAAGGCTAGCAATGGTGAAAGATCCTGAGTGGGAGACAGAGGGGTTCCCCAGGTGGCAGGCAGTGAATTAAAAGAGAGTGACCACCAGGAAGACAAAGCAAAAGAGTGTTTGTCAGCAATGAGCCCTATGAAGAATACAGTCTCCCAGTGCCTGGGAACTACTCTTGCTGATTGTTGTTTCTGCAGTTCAGTACTCTAGTGATGTTTCTAGGACTGAACTTTCTTTCCCAACACACTTTTTCCCTAAAGTAGCCCATACTCCAGCGTAATCTTTTTTTTTTTTTTTTAGATGTTTCTTTTTGGTTCCTTCATTTTCGCTGATGACATGGCTCTGACTGGGTGGGGAGCTTTGGTCACCTTCCTAGATTTACTTCACATTCTTGCAAGATAGGGATAAAACTGTGGCAAGTGTCAGGTTGCTTATACAGAACTGTGTGGAAAGGTGACACTAAGTCTTGTGAGGCTTTTGAATGTGGGCAGTCTGGTGGGAAAACAATTGTTTGAGTTTGTGGAGCATAAGCATTTGGTACACAGATTCTGAAAGCATAGATGGTAAGCACACAAGGACTGAATCACTTCTTCTCTATTCTTAGGCATCGCTTGGCAAAAAATGAATCCTATTACCACAGCAAATGCTGAATTTTGCCTTGATGTGTTCAAAGAGCTAAGCAGTAGCAATGTGGGAGAAAATATCTTCTTTTCTCCACTCACTGTGTTCTATGCTCTAAGCATGCTCCTTCTGGGTGCCAGAGGCAAGAGTGCCGAACAAATGGAAAAGGTAAGGGTTGGAGGAAAACATCCCCAGAACCCAGATATTTTCATGTGCCTTCTCTTGTCTATCAAATTTTATTTAAAAAATATCATCTTGTGAAATGAAAAGGCATACTTGGATAAGTCATACTTCTGAGAAAGACAAAAAGTTTTAAGTAATAGGATTTAATGCAAGTCAATACAACACATAACTTCTTTTATATCTAAGGCATTCTGCAGTAACTTTTATTTTGATGATTTGAGTATAATAGAGAATACATGTTTGGTGCTAGTCTTTCCTTCTAAAAATTTTAAACTCCAAATCCTCACACCATTTTAAATAAAATTTAAAAGGGATTTTATTACTAAGTTTCTTCAGGACCATCCTGTTAGCAGACAGAGATTGTCAACTCCATTTTACAACCAGGGGAACAAAGGAATGTTGATCTGTCACATGACACCAGTCACCAGGGTCTTTCAAATCTATGTGTTTTTAATTACTGAAAATGTTTAGAAAAATCTCTCTTGACAACTCTTAGGGTAGTTGCATATTTTAACTGTACTGGGAAGCCGTTTGTCCAGGGCTCCCTATAGGCAGTGCTCTACATGAAGGCCTGAAGAGTAGGCAAAGGCCAGAGTGACTGCAGCAATGGAGGTCAGCTCCTAGAACCTGACCGACCCACAGTACGGGGCAAGGGTGCTTGTCCCTTTTGATCTCAGACTCCCTAACATAAAATAGAGATAATATTAATTATTAATAAAGTTGTTGTGAGGGTTAAATAAGATGCCCAAAGATTTAACTCAGGACTTGAAACACAACATTATCGGTTGTTACCTATGGTCTTGATTGGAAATGGAAGAGCGATCAGAGCTCTCAGATGTTATAGCTTGCACATTACTTTTGTGACCAGTTGACTTCTTTTCTTTTCCTAGGTGCTCCACTATGACAACTTTTCAGAATTCTTAAAACCAAAGATGAAAGACTTTTCTGAGGTATGAGGATATCATTACTGAGATATCAAGTAGTCTGAGAAATCAAGAAATCATAGTTCATGGCTTTTGGGAACCTATTCTCCATGCTGGGATGCCTCACCCAGCCTTCATGCAGCGGGAGGAGCTTGATCCTGTCTCAACTTGATAGACCATATTTTGTTGACTCCCATGGAAGGCTTGCCCCTTTTTAAATGGAGGAGGAGTGGGTGTGGGGGTAGATGGAAGGTGGAAGGAACAGGAGGAGAGGAGGGAGGGAAACTTTGGTTGGAATGTAAAAATAAATGGAAAAGAAATCATAGTTGAGAAGTAGAGCAGTGTAGTCCTCTCTTGGGTCTGTGAGGAAAACAGCTGTGCCTGCAGTCCCCAGTCATCTTCCCAATAGCCACTGCAGGGGACTGAGCTTAGCACACAGTAGTAATGACAGCAGCAATGCCTCCCCATCCAAAGTTTTAAACTAATCATTGTCATCTTCATGCAAACGTTTCTGTTCTGTGCTTTTGCCTGCTGTTGCGTTTGTCAGATTCACCCATGCATGTAGTTTGTTAGTCCACTAAGAGCTACTGAGAAAGGGCTGCCTGATGTAGCACCAGCCATGTTCTTTGAGACAATGGTTCCTACAGTTCTCAAAGGCGCATTCACTCATTTACTTAGAACTCTCACATGGTAGCATTTGTAATAGTGCTTGGGTATATGGATAAATGTACACACACACACACACACACACACCCCAAGATTTTTCTTTTAGGCCCACCAACCAGTCCCCAAATTGGGACAGGGGACTTAACATTACTTATGAATGCTCGGCCTAGATTAGGCGCATTTCTTGTTAGCACTTATAAGTTAACCTGTTTCTCTTTATCTACATTTTGCCTCAGGGCTTTTTACCTTTCTTTCTGTATGTTCTACCCTGTGTCTGCTGAATAGCAGCTCTCTAGCTGGCCCCAGACGTCTCCCACTCTTTCTTCCTCCTTCTCTCCCCTTCTATTGTTCTTCTTGAGCCTAGAGTTCTCATTCCAATTAATTCTCTCTGCTTGCCAGCCCACTTATCTCTCTCCTGGCCTAGCTATTGGCCATTCATTGTTTCTATTATATGTATTTATTAAATGATCATTTATTAGACCATTCAGGTGCCTTAGGCAAGCAAGGTGAAACAAGTGCAACACATCTTTACATATAAACAAATACAGTATAAATGAATGTACACATCCTTACATCATTAGACAAATACAACACACCTATACAAAATTAAAGTAATATTCCACAGCATGAGCAAATGTAACACATCTTTACATAGTTAAATATTCTACAACACCCACACAATCAAAACCTTCTCAGAAATCCTATTTATTAGGAACCATTGTTTAGGAAATATAGACATCACCTCT
Source organism: Ondatra zibethicus (assembly GCA_004026605.1). Classification (NCBI taxonomy): domain Eukaryota; kingdom Metazoa; phylum Chordata; class Mammalia; order Rodentia; family Cricetidae; genus Ondatra; species Ondatra zibethicus. Next base: position 19,491 of record PVIU01011350.1, on the reverse strand, counting down.
TTGGTTGGCATCAATGAATTCCTAATCATAAATCATATGTATCACACATATATATATATGAAAGAATAAAAAGACTGAGCATTGAGCGTAGAAATATAAATACAGAGGCAGCCACAGAACTGCATTAGAATCTCTTTGTCCATGAAAGCTTAAGCTTCTGATTTAAGCTCTTAGGAGCAATGAGTAATACTGCTGAGTCTGTACACAATCTGCTGAGATCATTTTGCTAAAAGAAATCAAGTAAAATGCTTGAGCAGTTCATCTCTTTGTGTTCACTGCTGTTTATTGGAAGGCAAAAATCTTGATCTGCAGATATTTTCTTTTCATTATTTATAACTCTTCAGTGGCAAGGAACCAATCACTTTTCTTTGTTCACCGCTGCCAGTGCAGCCAAGGTGGAAGGATGTATTCTGAATTTGGAGCCCTGCTATCCCAAATCAACCAACTGAATTCCCTCAGCATTGCCAACAGAATCTATGGGACAAGGACGATCACATTCCACAAGGTAAGCATGCCTGGGGCCTCTGAATTTCACGGTGTAAAGACTAGGGAGACTGAGAAGAACTTCCTGTGCTTTTTACAATGTTGACTTTGTGCTTAGAGTTTCTGTAAAATGGCTTTATCAAAATTTAGAGTTATGCAGTATCACATGAAAACCTCCTTCTCTGTAATATCCATAAAGCTGTGCAAAAACTAGGGTCAGAGATTAAACACAAAATGAAGTAATTTTTAAGAATTGCCCTTTATAGATGGGAAGAAAAGTGAGAGTCATTTCTCATCTTTACAAAGGCACTTGATGGTAGACTATCAAGAGGTAGTTACAAGTGTATTAAACTAGGAGTCAAGAGATGTGAGTTTTCTTTCCATTTATACATATGACTTCTGTCTTTAAAATAAGAGAATTAGGTTTTTATTCTAGTTCCAAAACTGGAGGTGGGTTTCAGCCCTTACCCACGAACATTTTAGTGTGTAGCTCCATTGAATGTTTACTTAATAATCCCCAGGGCAAGTCACTCTTGAACTCATCACAGGTTTTGTTTCATACAATCATTTCATTGTGCTAAAGATACAAATTTTCCAATAATTCTTGTGACTACAAAGCAGATTCTGAAAATTTCAGTTGACAAATGTCAGAGATAATAAGATTTAGATCTGATCCTTATCTAAACTCAAGCCTTCTTCCTGCTGTGACCGGCATGAAATACTGGTGTACTTGGTTCATCTCCAACTGACCAAGATTACTGAAGTATTGAGAGGAAGCTTCAAATTTTTGTCTTTCCAGTTTGGTTTCTTAAGCTGTCTTAGGTGTCACACATCTCTGACAGAACCTTTGCATCTGAGGTGAGGGATGCACTTTGACACTATGGAGTCTTCCTTCTACTGTTACCGAAGCTCAGAACAATGTATTCTGTTGAGTGTATGAGATGAAGGAAGTCAAGGGATATGGCCTTTGGGCTGGCAGCTTTCTTCCTCTTTGCCTCTCCCAAATGTGACAGAGACACAACATGGATAAACGTTAGTTTAGGGAGTGGTTTTCAGTTGTCCCGGGGGTAAGAGGTCATTTAGTCGCTATATAATTCACCTTTTAACTTTGAGGAGGAAAGCATAGGGACAAGCAAAAGAGCTATTGATATGAAATTCATCATTTTGACCTGAATGCACTGAGAAAGTCCATGGCATAATGAGAAAACATCCAAATGTTTCTGGTATTTTTTTTTTTTATTTAAAGACAAGTGCTCATGAACATATGGACATCCTTCCTTTTAAGTGTGTTAGATCAGCAGATTTTTGTCTCCGTGTTAGGACTTTAAAACATTCTGAGCTACAAAGTTCTTTCTTGTGTGTGTGTGTGTGTGTGTGTGTGTATGCTCATGTGTATGCATGTGTATGTGTTGCTATGTGTCACTGTAGGAGTGAGTACCTGAGCCACGTGTGTATGTGGAAGTCAGAGGATGGCTTTGGGTATCTGTTCTCTCTTGCCATCTTTTCTAAAAGAGGGTCTCTTCCTGTTCACCACCGCTTAAGTTGAGCAACCTAGTCACTAGCTCCTGGGGATTTCCCTTTTCTCTGCTCTTTTCCTCATTGTAGGAGAACTGGAGTCAGGTGCATGGCACCTGGATTTTACATGGGTCTGGGGATGCCAACTCTGCTCCTCACACTTGCACAGCAAGTGCTTCACTGATGTGGGATGTCCCTCTATGTACATGTTGCTTTTGTTGGCTAGTTAATGAAGCTGTTTCGGCCAATAGTTTAGTAGAATAAAGCCAGGCAGTAAATTTGAGCAGAGATACGGAGAAAAAAGAAGGTAGAGTGAAGCAGATGCCAGACAGCTGCCAAGGAAACATGGCGTGTAGAAAATGAGGTAAGGCCATGGCCACGGCCACGTGGCAATGCATAAATTAATAAAAATTGGTTAATTTCAGATGTCAGAACTAGCTAGGAATATCCCCGAGTCATTGGTCGAACAATGACGTAATTGGTATAGTTTCTGTGTGATCATTCAGGGTGGGCAGTCAGGAAATGAAAGTGCAGTCTCCGTCTACTCTTCACTCACTGGCCATCTTTCCAGACCTCTCTGAATTATTTCCGTGCTGCCATTCAATTGTCCTTTCTTTTACAGCAATATTTAAGATGTTCTGAGAGACTGTTCCAAGCCAAGTTGCAAACTGTTGATTTTGAACTGTCTACAGAAGAGACAAGGAAAAGTATTAATACTTGGGTTGAGAATAAAACTAATGGTAAGGATAATTGTATGTGTGAACATATATATGTATCTGTATTGTACAAAACTTTAATGTCTGTCTTAAGTGTACAAACTTTATCTGTGCTCCTTTGGTAAAAGTTTTACCTCGCTATGCAAACAAGGAAGCTGAAGTTAACTAGTGTGAATTCTAAATGCAGGTAGATAGATAACAATGAAAGAACTGGAAACATACTTTGGAATATGTCTCTAACCATTTCTCCTAAGAGATATATGGCAGAAGACTCTGAGAAAGCGAACATCATGTCTGCTTTAAGGGATATCATAAATTTAGCAGATTTTATTAAAATTAATTCACTCCTTCATTCAGAAACATATTTTAAGCATCTGTGCATGTTTATTGTTTTCACATGCTGGTTATGGGGTAGACTCAAGATTATAATGAAAATTAAAACCTTCTTCAGGATTAGAATTGGGTGCTGTGCCTACCTGTTCTTCATGTCAGATGGCAGGGTACATTCCAAAAAGAGTTTCTAAGTTGCATCACACTGAAAGGCACCAAAGCAGCTGGTCAGAATATTCACAAAGCAGACAACTTCCGGAACCTTCCAAATAATTCCTGATTTCAAATATGCCTTTGCTCTAAGTGGTCTTTATATTTGTAATGCACTACTTCTCATACACTACAAGGATAAGTGGTCCAGAATGGAGGGCACACCTATAACCCTGGCATGTTGCTGAAAAGGCCGGGCAACCAACAATGCAAGACTGTGATAGCCTTGTCTGCAAAGCAAGTCCGGCACAGCCTGATAGATTGTGAGTTCCAGAGCAGCCTGCTGCATACACTGAGGTTAGGACAGCCTGCTGCATACACTGAGGTTAGGACAGCCTGCTGCATACACTGAGGTTAGGACAGCCTGCTGCATACACTGAGGTCTAGGACAGCCTGCTGCATACACTGAGGTCAGGACAGCCTGCTGCATACACTGAGGTTAGGACAGCCTGCTGCATACACTGAGGTTAGGACAGCCTGCTGCATACACTGAGATTAGGACAGCCTGCTGCATACACTGAGGTTAGGACAGCCTGCTGCATACACTGAGGTTAGGACAGCCTGGTCTGAACAGTAAGCTCCACCACAGCCTGGTGACAGAGACTACTATGCAAACAACCCTGCTTCAATTCAGTGGTTCACTTACACAAAGCCTGAAACAGAGAAAGGAGACATACTGGGCACAAGAGTTGTTTCAGTGAGAGAGGGAGAAGTCGAAGAAGGATAATAGGGTGAGAGAGACAAAAATTCATTGTATGTATTCATGAAACTGTCAAATAAAAATCCCCCACTATCATAAACACAACAAAAAGAGCAAACAAGTAAAAAAGTAAGAAGGGCTGGGAGATGATAACCTATCAATAAAGAGCTGCTTAGATAGATAACCTATCAATAAAGAGCTGCTTAGATAGATAACCTATCAATAAAGAGCTGCTTAGATAGATAACCTATCAATAAAGAGCTGCTTAGATAGATAACCTATCAATAAAGAGCTGCTTAGGTAGATAACCTATCAATAAAGAGCTGCTTAGATAGATAACCTATCAATAAAGAGCTGCTTAGATAGATAACCTATCAATAAAGAGCTGCTTAGATAGATAACCTATCAATAAAGAGCTGCTTAGGTAGATAACCTATCAATAAAGAGCTGCTTAGATAGATAACCTATCAATAAAGAGCTGCTTAGGTAGATAACCTATCAATAAAGAGCTGCTTCAATAAAGGCTGGGAGATGATAACCTATCAATAAAGAGCTACTTAGCATGAGGGCTTGAGTCTGACGCCTAGAAATCTGTGTAGAAAAAGCTGTGTGTGGTGCTGCCTACTGTGACCTTCTTGCTGGCAAAGTGAGCCAGGCAGAATGCTGGCCTGACAGGTTATTCATCCCATAACTGGGAGCTCCAGGCCTATAGGAGACCAGCTAAGGAATGACAGCCAGTGACCTCTGACGTCTGTGTGTATACGCACAGGCATGCTCACACATGTACACACACTTTCACACACCCATGGATAATTTAATTTAATTAAAAAGTCCGTCTCTCTGTGTGTGTGTGTGTGTGTGTGTGTGTGTGTGTGTATGTGGTGTGTGCACATGCATGCACATGTGCATGCATGCATGTGCCAAGGTGCTCTTGTGGAGATCAGAGAATGACTGGGAGTCAGCTTTTTTCACGTCTACCATGGGTTTTCTTGATGGAGCGGTAGACTTGAGTAGTAAGTGCTTCCACCTGCTAAGGCAGTTCTTACTTTCCTAATGCTGTGATCCTTTAATGCAGTTCCTCATATGTGTGACCCCCAACCACACAATTATTTTGTTACTACTTCACACCTGCAATTTTGCTACTGTTGTGGATTGAAATGTAAATATCTGACATCCAGGATATCTGATTTGCAAGCCCCAAAGGGATTGTGACCCATAGGTTGAGACCTACTGTGATAAGCCATATTATTCACCTGGGGTTGTGTGTGATCTTTTAAATACAAACTGTGGAAGTTACTGTCTGAGAAAACAACGTTTGCAAATACCTATTATCAGCAAGTTAATGCAAATAAAATCACCTCTTCTTTTGTTTGTTTTGCTACAAGGAAAAGTCACAAACTTATTTGGAAAGGGTACAATTGATCCCTCCTCTGTCATGGTCCTAGTGAGTGCCATATATTTCAAGGGACAATGGAAAAATAAATTCGAGAAAAGAGAGACAGTGAAAGCTCCCTTTCACATAAGTGTGGTAAGTATTTCATTTTCAAACTGATGACAAGTCTTGGAAAAATGTAATAATTTAAGCTCAATTCAGAAAAATTTCATGGAAACATTGCTGTAGTTAGCTGAAGGCTTTTACTTTTCAAAACTTTTCTCACTGGACGTGAGGCCAGACAGAGACTCCCTGAAAAGTGGAAACCTTGTCTCTTCCCAGTGTTCTGCCCCTGAAGCTTTGAGGTTCACATGATGGCTGCTTCCTGTGACAGCTGATACAACTAAGCTGTTGTCCCAGACACTATCCACATGGCTTAGAAGAGATAATGAGCCTCCCGTTTGATTCCCAACATAAGTCATTTTAGATAGATTCTCTGTGTTTAAAGAACCAAATCATCCCTATATTATACTTCTATAGTCTCTAACTTTGACTTACTTTAAGATTACGAAATTGATAACCGGTGCAAAGGAAAGCAATGAAAGAGTGCAGTTAACAGTTACACGTTAGAGTGCTAACACAAATATTCCCATTGTGCAAATAAAGTACACATGCATATCCACTGCTTAAACACAATCTTTTTAAAAATAGGGTAAAAGTGCAGTTGTGGACATGATGTCTCAGACTGGAACGTTTAAGCTGGCCTTCATAAAGGAGCCGCAGATGCAAGTCCTAGAGCTGCCCTATGCCAACAACAATCTAAGAATGATCATCTTGCTTCCAGTTGGCACGGCGAATGTAAACCAGGTAGATGCCCAGCAGTGCCACCTGCACCCAGCACATGTGTGAGTGAGTGCAAGTGGCTGTTTGTGTGTGCATGTATGTGTGTACGCACGCTGTTACACACATACTGTGTGTGCCCTGTGATATCTGTATGGTCAGTCATGGGCTCATGACTAGGCTTAGTAGACTTTCCCCAGGAGTTGTAGATTAAGGATGATTCCTGCCCTTCAGGACTATATTCAGGCAAGACAAGCACTTCATTTATCGAAAAAGTCACATATGTTCACCATGTTATACAATATAAATGTATGTACATATCTCTCATGAGACACTTAGTGGACCTCTTTCAGCAATAATGATATGTCATGCTGATGAGATTCCTGGGCCCTAGAGAGTTACTGAAGCCTTGCTAAGGGGAAGTTTTCTGGATAACCGTTTTTTTTTTTTCCAACATGATTTGGTAAGGAAATAACACCACAGCCAGGAAGGAAAGAGAGCAGTGGCAGAAATTTGGATTCAGTCTCCTTTCCCTGGTTGTAGTCAAAGGTTCTTAGCACAGAGAGATCTAGAAGTGATGATGGCATCTTACCCCAACCTAGCCACGACCTACGCAGTATTGCAGAACGTTGCATAAAATGAAGTTTCTTAGGAGAACAGCTACGGCTCCGGGAGCCTGGGGAACTGATTCATACAGTAGGTGGCCACAGTCAGTTACTTAGTCAGCCAGTGTTTAACAGTTGGCACAGCTGCTTCCTGAAAGAGCCTGGTTGGGCTCTATGCATTTGGATTAGGGAGTGAGGTGGATCCAGTTCAGCTGGAGCTGGAGCGAGAGAAGCACAGCTGTACTGTAGGAATGCATATGCTTACAAGTGTGCCGATTCAGAGGGGATTAAGACCCTGGGAACTTGCAGTTAGCTGGGGTAGAGGACGTTAAAGTCAGCAATTTAGAAGCAGTTTAAACTTCTCTTAAAGTCATGAGCAAAATATGGAAGATATGAATTAGAATGAGGAAGCTGGGGGTTGTATTCCTAGAGAATTCTCTCCATGTGAGTTTCACTAGATGTACAGATGATGCGCAGGTAAAGTGAGAAGACCCTGATCCAGGGAGAATATGAACACGCGTCAGTGTGCTAAGTGTGAGGCAGTTGAGATCTGTTTGCTTTTATTATAACTTGGATTAGACCTAGCAAATGAAAATAACAAAAAGATACTTTGACAGAAAATCTACCTTTGTCTTATTTTGTATTATGAGAATGGGAAGGTAATAAAATGTATTGAACTTTGGAACAAGATAACAATAAAAATGATACAGTATATAATGCTATAGAGGATTTGCTATAGGGCAATAAATACCCAAGGTTATTATTTAAATGACAGACAAAAATGATGAAGCTTGATTTTATGATGAGAAGTCAGTTGCTGGGACCATTTGGGAAACCTACGTACGTATGTGGGCGTTGAAATGCCAGTCGGAAAGAAGTACAAAGGCATTAAGGCGAGCATGTACCATGTTGAACTTGGAAAAACATAACAGAAAGAGTAAAGGGAACCAGGGAGATTGAAGCCATTAGGAGTGGGACAAAGTAATCTGGCATCTTAGAAGCCAAATGAGAACTAAGTTCATAATGATGTGACTCCAAATTTCAGATGTGAGGGCCAAGAAGAAATGATGGATTGATTCAGGAAGCAGGCACAAAACGATGCCAGGGCAATAAGCAGAGAGGCTTAGGTAAAGGCTGAATGTTGAGGGAAATAAAAAATGTACACTGAGAAAATCAGTGAGGGGATATAGAGGCAACAGGAAGGGAAAGTCTGACTAAACAGGTAGATAGGTAGCACCTGAGCATTAAAGGCTGAAAAGCCAGCAAGAAGTTGGACCATTCTCAATGTGAACTACAAAAACATCTGCTTTACTCAGAAGCTATGTTTTGGCTCATGTGTGAACATCTGTATTTTGACTCTTAGATAGAAAAACACCTGAACATGAAGATGCTTCAAGAGTGGACCAACTCTTCTAACATGGTGGAAAGAGAAGTGGATGTTCACATTCCCAGATTCAATCTTGCAGTAAAATATGACCTAAATTCCCTATTGAAATCCCTAGGGATGCGGGACATCTTCAGCGTGGCCACAGCTGATCTCTCTGGAATGTCACCTGACAAAGGCCTATATTTATCCAAGGTTGTTCACAAGTCCTATGTGGATGTCAATGAGGAAGGCACCGAGGCAGCAGCAGCCACTGGGGAGAGTATTGCTGTGAAGCGACTCCCCGTCACAGTCCAGTTCACAGCAAATTCACCCTTCCTGTTCACTATTCAGGATAAGTCTGGCAATATTTTATTTACTGGCAAGCTGGTCTCTCCGTAGACAGAGGGCCTTGTGGAGGACTCAGAGATAGGTAAAATGGACAGGGCCCAAGGGGCCGACAGTTTGCATCTTAGCATTTCTGTATCTGCAAAGCAGGTCTGTCAGATGGTAGATCTTCAGTCCAATTCTGTGAGCTAGTGAACCTCAGACTAGAGCAGTCATGGGAAAAGATATATTTACACCAGCACTTTTCTGGATTTCTTATTTTTGAGACCTCATTTGAGTACTGAGTGACATGATTGAATTAGAGAAGGGCTAGATATTTTGAATTTTCTGTATTAGTGAGATTGTGAATGAGTGATTACTGCAAATAGATAAAGGGTTTCTACGTTAGATTGACATTTAAATATAAATTTCCTGCATGCATAAATATAGTAGTGTGAATTTTCGCTCAAACTTCTACGTTGATCATAATAAATGGACACAGTGCTTTAAACTCTGAGGATGGAATATCCGGTGTTAGCTAGTTAACTGAGGGGCGGAGCTTTCTTATTCAGCAAACATTTTTACCTTTTCCTAAAAAGATTCTTTAACATTTTACATGTACATAATGAATTTCGGTCGTTTTCGTCCCCCCTCATTATTGTCTCTCATTCTCCTTTCTTTTCCTTGGAAACCTTTCTTCTTTCCCATAATTCCTCCTCCACCTATCTCTCCTTTGTGAGTTGCTGAGTTTAAATGAGGATTACTGGCATAAGAAGTGTGGGTGAGAGACTGTTTCCTGGAGCACAGGGAGCGAGAAGAAAGTGGCCCCCAGTGCCCTGCTTACTGTTTCTGCCACAGTTCCTCAGGAAGGCAGTCTTCTGAGCTTCTTCTCCACTTGTGATGAAATGATTACCTGTTGATGGACCTGACTTTGTGCAGTAGCCATGGCTGCAGAGACTTCCTGAGGGCATGACTCCAGGAGGCATATTTCACAGCACCCCTGCTCGGGCTCCTGCTTTAACCCTTTCTGCCCCTCTACTGCAGTGCTTCTGACCCTTGCAAGGCTATGATGCAGATGTTGTGTTTGGGCTGAGTACTCACAGTCAGTTATTCTAAGCACTGCCATTTCTGGACAATCCTACTGGTTAAACTATATAATACATTTATTATGCTTTAAAAAACAGCAATTACATAAATATAATTCTCAGAAGAACAAAAGATATTAGTTGGATGTTTTTATCTTAGAAAGAGTTTTTGTATTTACCATAGAACAATAACCAGATGATAGGCATCACAGTGCAATGGTATGATACATGAAGGTCTGAACTATTTTGATGGATGTATGTTACGTGGCTTTTCCTCAGGGGACTGGGGCAAATATCTATCTATTTACACCAGAAAAGGCACTGAATGACAAAGCAAGGGAATAATTCTACCCATGCCTAGCTCAGTGAACCAGTGAGTTTGTTAGGGACTACTTATATGGGTGGAAAGGTTCATTTATGACCATTAGTTACACTGTTATCACTGTAAAAGCCCATCTCAGGATGGGTGAACACTATATCCCTGGACCTTTCTCCCTGAAACTGTGGCAGCTTGGCTAGTCAGAAAGCCTATTTCCCCAGCAATTGTCAGTCTTTATGTAAAAATAGAGAGGGGTCTTGTGAACTTGTGAATCTTGTAAGTTTCAGGAGCTTTGTAAGACTTGTGATTTCATTTATTTCCTGAGTCTTAATGAGCCTTCATCCCTCAGAGAACATTTCAGTTCATATGAAATAACTATACAACACTACAGAAAAAGAAAGAACCCCCATTTTTTTTGTAAACACACCAAAGGGATCATAACAGCCCAGGAAAGGCTGTGTCCTAGAATGTATTCCTGGCTATACAGAAGCACAGACTGACTTCATCACACAGACCATTGTTATGATTTGGCTGTTTCAGGTGCCAAAGGCTCTTGTGTGAGAAGTCTTGGTTGACAGCTGACAGTGCTGTGGGGCCCTTGGAGAGTAGTGGAATCCTTAGGAAGAGGGACCTACCAGGAGAATGCCAGGTCAGCGAGAGCGTGATCTCAAAGACGTGGTTCTCTCCAATAGTTTAAGAACATCAAAGCAGGATCTCTTGAAGGCATGGGAAAGAAGTTAAAAGTCATCATCATGAGTCAAAGCTGAAGATAATTATTGTAAGTAAGTTTTAGAAATATTGTTGTAAACACCAGGCAATGACGTGGGACTTAGAAGGACTGTGATTATGCCTATCCTGGAAATTGAAGTGAGAAGTATATGGACTGGAGAGTGGCATATCAGACACAGGACTCCTTTAGTAGACTTTCCTTGTAGTGTGGGATATGAGCTTGTGTATTAAACGGTTAGTCTAGGTCATCCTAGACTAACACATAAAACCACAAGGGTGTGCTCTAGAGAATCCTAAACTAACGGTAACATATACTCTCCTGTCTCCCTAAAATAATACCTTACATAACATATATATCTACATATGTAAAATAAATTATATACTGAGAGAGAGAAAGAGAGAGAAAGAGAGAGAGAAAGTGGTTCATGCCATCTTTTAGCTTTAGGATGGGGGGAGAAGTTCCTGTATTAGAGGATTTCAGTCTATTTTCCCTTAAGATTTCAATTGATTCCATGATGTCACCCATTCTATGGAAGATAATCTGCTTTACTCAAAGTATACTATTTCAAATTCTAATCTGAGGTTAACATTAACACCACAGCAGCATCTTGGCTTATGTTTGGCCAAATAAATCACTGCATCCTGAGGCCCAGGCAAGTGAACTCAAAAAATTAAAAATCATTGGGATTGGAGAGATGGCTTAGAAGTTAAGATCACTTGCTGTTCTTGCAAAGGTCATGAGTTCAGTTCCTAGCACCCAGGCTAAGTAGTCCACAGAATGGGAGAGAATCTTTGCCAGTTGTACATCTGACAGATGATTAATAGCTATATAAAGAAATACAAAACCGAAGAGTTTATAAAACAAAAACACAGTTAAAAATGGGCTATGGATCTGAAAAGAGAATTCCAACTAGAAGAAATAAAAAGACTGAGAAATATCTCAAAGTGCTTATCATCCTTATCAACCAGGGAAATAAAATTTAAAACAACTCTGAGTTTTCACCTCACCACAATCAGAATGGTTAAAATCTACAAAATAAGTGACAACAAATCCTGGTGAGAATGTGGGCAAAGAGGAACCCTCATTTATTGTTGGTGGGATTGCAGACTGGTTCAGTCACTCAGGAAATTAGTGTGGAAATCTGTGGCACCTGCACTACCTGGAACCACGGTCATGCAAGGGACTGGGGATTAAAGAACACACAGAGATGTGGGTCACTCTTGAAGCAAGAATGCCAGTTTTATCATGTTTCCAGACAGCTTATATAGTGCTCTCCTTGACTAATGGCCAAGCACTAGCTCTGGGATTTTCCACTGCAAGCCCACCAGTAAACGACTTCCTTGTTATCAGGAACTCATGAGGGTTCCATGCTCAGAGCAGCTGCAAGCATATGAAAACAAGTTGTTTACTCCAGCAGGCAAGAGGTCATAGAAAGTTTAGGGTCTGAGGGTCTGTATCTCCCAACAGAAATCTCTCAGAAAGCTAACTATGAATTTATCATATGACCCAGATATACAACTCCTTGGCATTTGCCCAAAGAACTGATGTCCTTCTCCACAGATCTATACATAGTTATGTTCATAGCCATTGTATTAAAAATAACTAGAAAGTGGACATACCCTAAATGCTTTCCCTCTGACAAATGGGCAATGAAAACATAGTTCAGATAGACCCTATAAAGAAAAAGGAAATCGTGAAGTTTGTCAGTTAGTGGATGGAACTAGAAAATATATAAAGTGAGGTAACACATACCTAGAAAGACAAACTCTACATCTTGACTCTCATCTGTGAACTTAAAGTCTCTTTAGCAGAAGAGAGATCATGTCTGGTCATGTAAACCTGCCACATGTAAACCTGTGGCTGTGAGGTCACAGATCTCAGAGGGGAGCCTGCTAATGCAAATCTCCTTCCAAAAGAAGTCTTAATTACAAAGTACCAGCAGATACTTCAGGAGGGGTCCTTGGCCGGCAAGTGGCCCTGAACCAGTACCAGCAGATCCATCAGTACAGGGTCCTTAGATCCACCACAAAAGCCTTCTTCAGGAAGGAGGGGATCTGAGAGCCAACTCCAGTGCTGAGGACCTACGAGAGGACAGAACAAGAAAAATCTGCAAGTACACAATTAGCCACAACAAAAATCAGACCAAGCTGCTGAGACTCTACTGACCACATCTGAAGGAAGAGATGGGCAGGCACCAATGCAAGAATACCTCCAACAACCTAAAAAGAAACGTGATAACACCAGGATCTGGTGAATATGCAACAGGAAGACTTGAACAACCTAACCCAGAAGAAGTATTAGAAATTGACTTTAAACATAACATTATGAAAGTGATAGAGACCATTAAAGAGGATGTGAAAAAACTCCTTTAAAGAAATGGATGAGAAGATTAACAAAAAGTTAGGAGAATGAATAAATCCCTCAAAGATACCCTAGAAAACCAAGAAAAACCAATCAAACAGGTAATGGAAACAGTTCAAGACTTGAAAACTGAAATGGAGGCAATGAAGAAATCACAAACCGAGGGAAGGCTGGATATGGAAAATCTGGGTAAATGAACAGGAACTACTGAGACAAGTATAACCAACAGAATACAAGAGATAGAAGAAAGAATCTCAGACGCTGAAGATACTATAGAGAAAATAAACTCATTGATCAAAGAAAACAACAAATCCAACAAATTCTTAACACAAAACATCCAGAAAATCTGGGACACCATGAGAAGACCAAAGCTAAGAATAATAGGGATAGAAGAAGGAGAAGAATTCCAGCTCAAAGGCCCAGATAATATATTCAACAAAATTATAGAAGAAAGCTTTCCCAACCTAAAGAAGGATATTCCTATAAAGGTTCAAGAAACATACAGAACACCGAATAGATTGGATCAAAAGAAAACATTCCCTCGCCATATAATAATCACAACACAAAACATACAGAATAAAGAAAGAATATTAAGAGCTGCAAAGGAAAAAGGTCAAGTAACATATAAAGGTAAACATATCAGAATTACACCTGACTTCTCTATGGAAACCATGAAAGCCAGAAGGTTTTGGATAGATGTGCTGCAGACACTAAGAGACCATGGATGCAAGCCCAGACTACTATACCCAGCAAAGATTTCTTTCACCATCGCTGGAGAAAACAAGATATTTCAGGATAAAAACAAATTTAAGCAATACATAGCCACAAACCCAGCCTTACAGAAAATACTAGAAGAAAAACCACAAAAAAAGGAAGCAAACAACACCCATAATAACACAGACATGTAACAACTCTGCACTAGCACAATTCAAAGAAGTGAAACACACAAACTCTACCACCAAAAACAAACAAACAAATAACTGGAGTTAACAACCACTGGTCATTAATATCACTTAATATCAATGGACTCAATTCACCTATAAAAAGGCACAGGTTAAGAGAATGCATACAAAAACAGGATCCAACACTCTGCTGTTTACAGGAAACACACCTCAACCACAAAGACAGACATTATCTCAGAGTAAAGGGGTGGGAAAAGGTTTTTCAATCAAATGGCCCCAAGAAACAAGCGGGTATGGCTATACTAATATCTAACAAAATCGACTTCAAACTAAAATCAATCAGAAGAGATGGAGATGGATACTTTATACTCATAACAGGAATAATAGATCAGGATGAAATCTCAATCCTGAATATATATGACCCTAATATAAAAGCACCCACATATGTAAAAGAAACATTACTAGAACTCAAAGCACACATCAAACCCCACACACTAATAGTAGGCGATTTCAATACTCCTCTCTCACCAATGGGCAAGTCAACCAGACAGAAACTTAACAGAGAAATAAGAGAACTAACAGATGTAATGAATCGAACGGACTTAATAGACATCTATAGAACATTCCATCCAAACAGGGAAGAATATACCTTCTTCTCAGCATCTCATGGAACCTTCTGGAAAATTGACCACCTACTTGGTAACAAAGCTAACATCCACAGATACAAAAAAATTGGAGTAACCACCTGTGTCTTATCGGATCACCATGGAGTAAAGTTAAAATTTAACAACAATTCCACCCCCAGAAAGCCTACAAATGCATGGAAACTGAACAGTCAACTACTGAACCACTCCTGAGTCAAGAAATAAAGAAAGATATTAAAGTCTTCCTTGAATTCAATGAAAATAAAGACAAAACATACGCCAACCTATGGGACACTGTGAAAGCAGTGCTTAGAGGAAAGTTCATAGCACTTAGTGCCCACAAAAAGAAAACAGAGAAAGCACACATTAGTGACTTAACAGCACACCTGAAAGCTCTAGAAAAAAAGAAGCAGACTCACCCAGGAGGAGTAGAAGACTGGAAATAATCAAACTGAGGGCTGAAATCAACAAAATAGAGACACAGAAAACAATCCAAAGAATCAATGAAACAAAGAACTGGTTCCTTGAGAAAATCAACAAGATTGACAAACCCCTATCCAAACTAATCAAAAGGCAGAGAGAGAACACACATATTAACAAGATCAGAAATGAAAAGGGGGACATAACAACAGACACTGAAGAAATTCAGAGAATCATTAGGTCTTACTACAAAAACCTGTATGCCACAAAATTGGAAAATGTAAAAGAAATGGATTGTTTTTTTAAGATAAATACCATATACCAAAATTAAATCAAGACCAGGTTGTACAATTTAAATAGACCTATAAGTTGTGAGTAAATTGAAGCTGTCATCAAAAACCTCCCAACCAAAAATATCCCAGGACCAGAAGGTTTTTATTTATTTATTTTTCATATTCCTTTACTTTTCATTCAAAAATTTACACTTCCTCCCCTTCTTCCAGTCCCCTCCTGCTCCCCCACTACCCCTCATCCTTCCCCCTGCTTCCTTGAAAGGGGGCAGGGTACCCTGCTGTGTGGGAAGCCCAAGGCTCTCCACCCTCCATCCTGGCCTAGGAAGGTGTGCATCCATATAGACTAGGTTCCCAAAAAGCCAATACATGCAGAAGAGAAATGTCCAGTGCCATTATCATTGGCTTCTCAGTCTGCCCCCATTGGCAGCCACATTCAGAGAATCCAGTTTGGTCATATGTTCATTCAGTCCTGGTCCATCTGGATTTGGTGAGCTCCCATTCGATCAGGCACACTGTCTCAGTGGGTGGACCAGATGACTTTCTTGCTCATCTTCTCCCACCTTCTGCTTTTCGACTGGACCTTGGGAGCTCAGTCCATTGCTCTGATGTGAATGTGGGTCTCTGTTTCTATCTCCATCCTCGGACGAAATTTCTATGTTGATAATCAAGATATTCATCAATGTGACTATGAGACAAAGCTAGTCCAGGCACCCGCTCCTCGGTTGCCCAAGTGCCTAGCTTGGGATATCCCTGTGGACACCTGGGATCCCCTCTAGAGCCAAGTATCTTTCCAATCCTAAAATGACTCCCTTAATGTAGATATCTTATTCCCTTCTCCAATATCCACCCTTCCTCCATCTCCACCCTCCCACTCCCCCATGCTCTCCACAGTCCTTCCCTTCTTCCTTCTCCCTCCCCCTCTCCTCTTTACCCACCCCCACCCCTACCCCTACCTCCACCCCTATCCCTACTCCCATGTTTCCAACTTTTGCCCAGTGACCTTTTTTGCTTCCAATTTCCAGGAGGATCTATATATGTGTTTCTTTGGGTTCACCTTGCTATTTGGCTTCTGTATGCTTGTGAGCTATAGCTTAATGTCCTTTGTTATGGCTAGGGTCCACTAATGAGTGAGTACATACTATAATCATCTCTTTCAGTTTGGGTTATCTCACTGAGTATAGTGTTTTCTATTTCCATCCATTTGCATGCAAAATTCAAGATGTCATTGTTTTTTACCACTGAGTAGTATTCTAATATGTATATATTCCACACTTTCTTTACCCATTCTTCCCATTGAGGGGCACCTAGGTTGTTTCCAGGTTCTGGCTATTACAAATAATGCTGCTATGGACATAGTTGCACAAATGTGTATAGTCAAACTTTCGTTATTTGCAGATGATATGATAGTGTACATAAGTGACCCCAAAACCTCTACCAAAGAACTTCTACAGCTGATAAATACCTTCAGTGAGGTGGCAGAATACAAGGTCAACTCAAAAAAAAATCAGTAGCCCTCATATACACAAGGGACAAAGAAACAGAGAGGGAAATCAGAGAAACATCACCTTTCACGATAGCCAGAGATAGCATAAAGTATCTTGGGGTAATACTAACCAATGAAGTAAAGGATCTATTTGACAAGAACTTTAATACTTTGAAGAAAGAAATTGAAGAGGATACCAGAAAATGGAAGGATCTCCCACTCTCCTGGATTGGTAGGATCAATATAGTAAAAATGGCAATTCTACCAAAAGCAATCTATAGATTCAATGCAATCCCCATCAAAATCCCAACAAAATTCTTCAGAGACCTTGAGAGAACAATAACTAACTTTATATGGAAAAACAAAAAGCTCAGGATAGCCAAAACAATCCTATACGATAAAGGAACTTCCGGAGGCATCACCGTCCCTGACTTCAAACTCTATTACAGAGCTACAGTAATGAAAACAGCTTGGTACTGGCATAAAAACAGAGAAGTTGACCAATGGAATAGAATCGAAGACCCAGATATTAATCTACAAACCTATCAACATCTTATATTTGACAAAGAAGCTAAAATTATACAATGGAAGAAAGAAAGCATCTTTAACAAATGGTGCTGGTATAACTGGATGTCAGCCTGTAGGAGAACGAAAATAGATCCTTATCTATCACCATGCACAAAACTCAAGTCCAAATGGATTAAAGACCTCAATATAAATCTGACCACACTGAACCTGATAGAAGAGAAAGTGGGAAGTAGCCTGCACTACATGGGCATAGGAGACCACTTCCTATGTAAAACCCCAGTGGCACAGACAATAAGAGCAACAATGAATAAATGGGACCTCCTGAAACTGAGAATCTTCTGTAAAGCAAAGGACATAGTCATTAAGACAAAAAGGCATCCTACTGAATGGGAGAAGATCTTCACTAACCCCACATCCGACAAAGGTCTGATCTCCAAAATATACAAAGAACTCAAGAAACTAGACATTAAAATTCTAAATAACCCAATTAAAAATGGGGTAATCATTTGAACAGAAAATTCTCAACAGAAGAAGTTTGAGTGGCCAAAAGATACTTAAGTTCATGTTCAACTTCCTTAACGATCCGGGAAATGCAAATGAGAACAACTTTGACATACCATCTTACGTCTGTCAGAATGGCTAAAATCAAAAACACCAATGATAGCCTATGCTGGAGAGGATGTGGAGTAAGGGGAACACTCATCTATTGCTGGTGGGAATGCAAACTTGTGCAACCAATGTGGAATTCAGTGTGGTGGTTTCTCAGGAAATTGGGAATCAACCTACCTCAGGATCCAGTAATACCACTCTTGGGAATATACCCAAGAGATGCCCAATCATTCTACAAAAGCATTTGTGCAACTATGTTCATAGCAGCATTATTTGTATTAGCCAGAACCTGGAAACAACCTAGGTGCCCCTCAATGGAAGAATGGATAAAGAAAGTGTGGAATATATTCATATTAGAATTCTACTCAGCAGTAAAAAACAATGACATCTTGAATTTTGCATGCAAATGGATGGAAATAGAAAACACTATACTCAGTGAGATACCCCAAACCTAAAAAATGACTGTGGTATGTACTCACTCATTAGTGGACCCTAGCCATAAACAAAGGACATTAAGCTATAGCTCACAAGCCTAGGGAACCCATATCAAGGTGAACCCAAAGAAAAGCTTATGTAGATCCTCCTGGAAATTTGAAGCAAATAAGATCATCGGGCAAATGTTGGGAGCACGGGAGTGGGGATAGGGGTGGAGGTAGGGGTGGGGGTTGTGGTAGGCATAGGGGAGAGGGGGAAGGAGAAGGGAGAAGGGAAGGACTGGGGAGAGCTTGGAGGAGTGGGAGGGTGGAGATGGAAGAAGGGCGGATATTGGAGAAGGGAATAAGATATCTACATTAAGGGAGTCTTTTTAGGATTGGCAAGAGACTTGGCCCTAGAGGGGATCCCAGGTGTCCACAGGGATGTCCCCAGCTAGGTACTTGGTCAGCAGAGGAGAGGGTTCCTGAACTAGCCTTGTCCCATAGTCACATTGATGAATATCTTGATTATCAACATAGAAATTTCGTCTGATGGATGGAGATAGAGACAGAGACCCACATTCACATCAGAGCAATGGATTTAGGTGCTATTGAAGAGCAGAAGGAGGGAGAAGGTGAGCAAGGGTGTCAGGACCATGAGGGGCTTGTCTACCCACTGAGACTGTGTGCCTTATCTAATGATAGCTCACCAAATCCTGATGGACTAGGACTGAAGAAGCACGTTATCAATCCAGACTCTGAATGTGGCTGCCAATGGGGGCAGACTGAGAAGCCAATGATAATGGCACTGGGACCTATCTCTTCTGCATGTATTGGCTTTTTGGGAACATAGTCTATTTGGATGCACACCTTCCCAGGCCAGGATGGAGGGGGGAGGGCCTTGAACTTCCCACAAGCAGGGTACCCTGCCCTCTCTTAAGGATGCAGGGGAAGGGAGAAGGAGTAGTGGGGGAGTGGGAGGGGACTTGAAGAAGGAGAGGAAGTGTAAATTCTTGAATAAATAATTTAAAAAAGGCTTTGTCCCACGGAGCCGAGCAGAGAGGAGCTGGCAACCCTCAGTAGGCCTGCTTTTGGGACCGGGATCCTCGCCCAACCAGCTTCCGCGGATTCATCTGGACCCTGTCCCGGCTGCACCTGGGCTCGGCCCACCCGGGCTGAGGCCTTGGGGGAAGGGCGAGTCCCCTGCTAGGGGGTCTCCTTTGTCCCACGGAGCCGAGCAGAG
>PVIU01011349.1:0-65243 GCA_004026605.1 Ondatra zibethicus | reverse complement strand
TTGGTAGAATTGCCATTTTTACTATATTGATCCTTCCAATCCAGGAGCATGGGAGATCCTTCCATTTTCTGGTGTCCTCCTCGATGTCTTTCTTCAAGGTCTTAAAGTTCCTGTCAAATAGATCTTTCACTTCCTTGGTTAGTGTTACCCCAAGATACTTTATGCTATTTGTGGCTATTGTGAAAGGTGATGTTTCTTTAGGTGTGCATACCTCACTTGAGCTTAATTCTGTGTTGATTAATGTTGCGGACAACCGGGACTAAGGGCTAATAAGTATTCTCATGAGTTTCTCTACGAGGATACTTCTGGGTAAAATAGACTTGATATCCAAGGACTAGCTATGTCAGATTGTCCTTAGTGTTAGCAGGTGTATTCCAATGCACTGGGGACCTAAGGGGAACAGGGGAGCATAAGCAGAGAGACTTTACTTTTCAATAGGTCATGTGCACCCTTCTGATTTTCTTTATCTAGAGCAACTTTACTAACTCTACTTTATAGTCATAATAGAAGAGACAGATAAGTCAATGAAGGTCACCCTTAGCAGTAAGACGCAGCTAATGCTTCTTGCTCTTGCTACAGACTGACCCATCATCTTACTCTGCTTCCATTCCTACTATGTTTATCCTCTTAATGTTCACTCCAGGTAGAAAAGCCAGGCATTGGGAGATCCTGGCTTGAGGATATTGTCTATAGTCAACAATTCAAAGCCTGGTATAACTGAACAAGTCTTTGTTTCGTCTAAGTTAGTCTTTAATAAGTGCTCTAAAGGGGAGTGGGAAAAGAACTGCCATTAGCTCTAAGACCTGAGCTATCAGGATGACATCAGGGACTTTTCTGATCTTTCTCAGAGAAATCGAGTTTCAAATTCTGATTTCTCCACTGCCTTCCAGGCCTTGACACAAGTGACATAGACTCTCTGAGTCTCAGTTCCTTTATCTCATCTATAAATAAAATGGGATGAAAACCACAGAATTTTTAGGGGCTCAATGAAACAAGGAAATGTTAAATAGGAACAGAATTTCTTTATGGTAGACACTATTACAACATAGTCTGTGGGGAACTTCATGATATGCATATAGTGAATCCCTTATGAGGTTAGACAGACAGGTGCAATTGCCATTTCTGTTTACTCATGCTCATAAAGATTTCTCAGCATGAAAGGAGAAATCAGTTATTTGGTGGTTGTATGCTAGAGACACATCCTTGTTCCTGCTGTGAGAAGTAACAGCATGAAAACTGTCTATAAACGACATCATTTTTGAAGTGTTTAATTAGTTATTCATTAACTGATATTTTTATTGATGAAGTATGCATCTTATTTCCTTTATCTCATTTTAGCCCATAAATTTAATTGTTGGGTTTAATTATAATCACTTAATAATTACTGTATTCTGGCATTAATTATCTCACATCAAGCCATTAAGAATATTACTCAGTGTAAAGCTAATGAAGTCACAAGTATACACAGACTCTAGCTTACCTGGAATATCCATTTCTTTCATCCCCACCTTCTTCTCTACCTCTCTCTCTTTCCTTCTTTTGCTATTTTTTAATACATCAAAAAATCTTCTTAATGACTTAGCTGTTCATAAGCTCTATGGTCTCAGAAGCCTGCAACAATTACAATTGTCATGGAACCATATTTTTGAGATGTACTTTTCTCCTCTCCTTTACCAATGTCCAGGACTCAATATTTAATAATATTTCAAGAAAAGTGGGTAGTGAAGTTGTTTGGTAATATCCCAAAGATTGTCTTCTTGTTATCCAGTGTAACTCTATATGCATTATCTCTGATACAGAATTTCTAAGAACAGATTAAAGAATTTAAATACGCTATTTTCTGAATATGATGTTTATTAGAAGAACATTATGTTCTAAAAGGGTCATGGAAATCTGTTCAAAAGGTTTGACCTCGTTTTCAATTCCAATCCATTGTTCTGTTATAGGTAAAATCTGTTACAATCTTTGGAATTTAGTTTTTATGTAGGTAAACATGGGTTTTGACTGGACACTTTAAAATATTTGTTTAGTTATAACCTCAAAAAGGAAGTACCAGCAAAATGGGTTAGGGTTAGGTTTTAATCACTTATATACTAAACTATCCTTCTATCAGCTATAAAAATAAAGTCCTTCCTAGTTTAATAAATGTGCTTCTATGTTAATTGCAAATGTGGATGCACATATATTTGGTATGCAACTTTCACATGAAAATAAAGAAATCACACTTAACAGTTACTGTAAACATGGATTATTATCATTGTATAATAGGCATTAGAATAAATAAATGACAAAGAATGAAATCTTGGAAGGATGAACAAAGTATTGATGGAAAAGCTAGGAAGCGACCAATTTTGATAAGCAGATATGACAAGCAGAGTCATTTGGTACTATCAGTTATGAATGGCCATGGTTGAATATTGTCTTCATTAGGAGTCACAATTATACTAAGTCATGGATTGGTGTTACACCTTTCCATAATGAATACTTTTATGGATGGGAAGAAGTGGTGATATTTGTCTTTCTTTGTCTGGAGAGAGCTTATGGCCTACTGTACTCTTCATGGATGAATCCTAAATTTTCTCAGTAGGAAAAAATAGTTTGATTTGATATAAGGCAATTAAATGAGTGAGATTAATCAAGGGTGCTGATTTTCCTGCTGTTAATATTTACACAATGCTTCAAACATCAACTGGTCAAAGCTTGTTGGTTCTAGTTGAGTAGTACCAGAGGCAAAGGAAAAGTTCCCTACCTCTAATTTCATCATTTTTTTTATAATCAAAGAGCTGTCAAACTGCTTTCTACATATTTATATTTATATCCATTTTCCTGGGCTGCTCTCAACCTTGGTCAGAGAAGTTTCTTTTGGCAGTGGATAGCGGTCAACTGAAAGATATGTAATAGGTCAGAGAACTGAGAATGAAGAATTGAGTGCTTATCTATAAAGGAGACATCTATATCAACTCCCAACATCCTAACAAAGGACCAAAAACATTACAAAAAAGAGATGAGATGAATACAAGAGCTAGAGAATGAGGAAGAACACTGTGAAATCCTATCTCTGGGCATGACTTGGATACTAAACTTGCAACAACTGTGGCTAACTGTAGACAGACATTTCTGTTCTTCTCGGTCCCACAGCCATTCAGTCCCAAAGAAACACACAGAGGCTTATATTAATTATAACTTGTTTGGTCTATTAACTCAGGCTTATTATTAACTAGTTCTTACAACTTAAATTAATAGTTATTGTCTATGTTTAGCCATGTAGCTTGGTAACCTTTTCTCAGTGAGGCTTTCTCAACTTACTTCCTTTGTATCTGGCTGGTGACTATGTAGTCTAGTTGCCCTGCATATACCCCCTGCCTGGATTCTGGTCAATCAGTGTTTTATTAAAGTAATATGAATGATAAGTTTTTCCAGTTTACAAGAATCTAATCACACAGCATAATCTACTCTCAGTTTGTCATTTCATTAATTTAGAAATTACTTACTTTTCTATCTCACAATTTTCCAGCATCTCTGTTGATCATTTTAGAAGTTGCATTTTCAAAATACTTTGTGCAATCATTTACCAAGGGCTAGGATAACCTTCCTCACACCTTTGTTAGTTAACTAATTAACTTAATCATTTATTTCAAGGTATTGTTAGCTCAATTAATAAAAACCCAGAGTTAGAAATTAGGGTTCAACCTGAAGATCTGAAAAGCAAAAGGGCTTTTACCTCTATCCCAGTCCAAAATGGCAATCTTGCCTCCAAGAATTTCAGGATGAGAATGTGTGTTGTTGCAGGGGGCTACTTAGCCCCAAAATAATCACACAAAACTGTATTCATTAAATCACTGTTTGGCCCATTAGCTTTATCTTCTTATTGGCTAACTCTTACATATTAATTTAACCCATCTTCATTAATATGTGCATCACCATGAGGTCATGGCCTACCAGCAAAGTTTCAGAGTATCTGTCTCCAGTGGCAGCTCCATGGCTTCTCTTCACTCTGCATCCTTTCTCCCAGGATTCAGCTTAGTTTTCCCTGCCCAGGTCTTTTCCCCTATAGCTCTGCTATAGGCCCAAAGCAGTTCCTTTATTTATCAATGGTAATCGTAGCATGCAGAGGTAAATCCCACATCATCTTCCCTTTTCTGTTTAAATAAAAAGGAAGGTTTTAACTTTAAAATAGTAAAATTACATATAACAAAACAGGTATAGAGCAAGAATTACAGTTACAATATTCATCTCTATTTCATCTCTTATCATAAGAAGAACCTGCTTTTATTAATCTACATTCTCCCAAGTGTCTCTGTTACCTTTACTCTGTACCTTATATCTGACCTCTTCAGAGTCTCCTTGGAATCTTGCTGGTATAATCTGCCTCTTTTTTTTCCCTAAATTCTCTTTCTTCCCAGAAGTCCTTCCTATTTTCTCCTGCATAGCATAAATGCATGGCAATTTAGCTCTTTATTCAACCAATCACAGCAATACATCTTCTCATAATGTACAAATATGCTACAACATTATGGGGGTGGGTTTAGATTTGTTTCCTAGTTGCCATTTTGTGATATCTATCTATCTATCTATCTATCTATCTATCTATCTATCTATCTATCTATCTATCTATCTCTAGATGGATAGATATAATTCCCCCCCCTAGATTATATAGTTAGATAGACATAATTTCCTCCCTAGATAAATAGATTAATAGACATAATTTCCTCTCTTCCCTTTCCTCCTTCTAACCCCTTCCGATGTCAACTGTCTTTGATCCCTCTCAAATTTGTGACCTCTTTTTCTTCTTATTATTGTTACATATATGCATAAATAACTATCTAAGTTCAAATTCCCCATTTGTTTACAGTGGCTTGAATGCATATAATTTCAAGGATGACCAATTAGTATTGAATAACCTATTTGAGGCTCATCATCCCTAGGGAAGTCTGTTTCTACAATTCTTAGAATTTCTTAGTTGTCCCATGAGACTTCTCCTTTCCATATAAACGTCCTCCATCATATTGTTTTTGTTCCGTTCTTATTTAGGGAGCCATATTGTGACATTATCATGAATGAAATGTCCCTGTCATTTCTAGGATAAACAATCTCACAATATAGTTTTTGTTTTTCTGGCTGTTACAATCTTCCTGCCCCTTTTCTGCAATACTCCCTGAACCTTAGGTACAGAGATTATGGTGTTATGTATACATTGGGTTTGGGTACTCCATAATCAGTTATTCTCATTCTATATATTTTTGAACAGTTTTTGTAGTCAGTAACTCTTTAGTGAATTTATGAGAAGCTACATATTAAGAAAATGCCAAGTCAGTGTATGTTTGAGATTTTTATTTTTATGTTTCTCTGATACATAAGATGAATATATACTTTATATTAAAATAGTTATTTAGGGTTCTTTCCTACTACTGCTTTTGCGATGCTTAAGCTAATTGCATTCTCCTTGAATCTAGTGACGCATCCAACCCACTGAATGTGCCAAAAGCACGCTGGGAATTCTGAAACTAAATAATTAAAATGCTGAGTCCATATGCAAACTTTTTTCAGGGAAGTTTACCTTTGACAAGTTCATGTAATGTGAAAATATGAGAGGTACATACTCATAAGTGCACAGCTGCTCCAGCCTTCTCAACACAGACCACAATCCCTGAGTGAAGAAATAATTTCATTATGTAGACAAAGAAACATGAGTGCAGAAAGAAACAGAAACAAAACACCCATCAACAGCAACAATTGTTGATACTGCAGACCTAATATCACTCTGTCCCAGCTGATCACAGATGTTTGAGGTCTCTGCCAGGGCAACACCTTGGGAGAGAAGAGCTATCATTGTATCCCAGCTTAAATTGGTAGGCATAATGTGATCAGTGCTGGCTTTGGCTTTCTCATCCTGGTAATTGTGCACTCCACAAGTGTTTCAAACTGGAGGCAGGTATTGGACTTTCAGGTAGTCTATGATTGTTTTTTTCTCTTATTGTTTGTTACCACTTACAATTGAAATTTATATTATTTCCTTAAATGTATGGTATTGTCTTAAAAATAGAATTATTCAGGTCCATTCAGTCTTATTGATCTTTTGCAGACACTATTTGGAATGATTATAACTATAGTCATATAATCAAATTCTTGTGTTAAGCTCATTGCAAACTTCATGACTTAGATAATTTATTTTTAATTTTTCATTTTCTTTTATCAAATTCCTGTTTGTCAACAAGACTGGATTCACTCTTAAGTCCTGAGGAGGCAGTAATATCTTATATCTCAGGTCTGATCTATTTCAGCTTAACTGAATTTCTAAAGTCAATAATTCATATTTATACTGTTATGAGAATGGCAGTAAGAAATTCTATGTCAGTACTGCCAGGAGAAATAGAATACAAGCCAATCACTTAATTAATTTTTCTTGTACTCACAACAAAAAGAGAATGGGTAAAATTGATTTTAAATGTGTTCTTCATTTAACTCAATACATAAAAACTTTTAAATGAGCTAAGCTGTTTTCAACATAGGTATTAATAAAACATTTTAAATTATTTCTTTATATGATATTTACAAAAGAAATTCTGGATTCTCTGCACAATATGTCATATATGTTCTTCATAGTGCCTGTTTGAATGGTTTATATTCTGTTGTCACCTATGCACCTTTAATTGGATGTGATGCTAGAGGCGATCACATGATGGCTCTGTCATGTTCTGATTTCTATACTTTCTTCATATTCTTTTTGTCCCCACTCATGTCATCTGAGGAACTGCAAGCTCCTCAAGGAAGGGTAACATGCATCTTTTCTGAGTTGCTAGTTTTATGATTTTAGCCGTGTTTACAGGATTGCTTGTGTTCCTTTAGTACCTGGATGTTATCAACAATATTTTGGATATTTGTGAATTCTTAATATTTTTGGTTGTTATTCATTCTCATCTACTCTCGTTCTCACCCCCTTCTTTCTCCTTTTAACTATCTTTGCTCTTGTTCCAAAAAGTATTTTCAACTAATTCAGCAGAATGTTATGAAATCATATTGATTATCTTTCATTTACTGTGATAAGAATATTTTACTTATAATCATAATTTTACAAATAATGACTATTTTTAATGCACTTTCTACTTCAGTGCTTAGTGGCAATTTTGCTATAGAATTATATAAGTGTATATACTCATGTATACATATATGTATATATGCGTATAGTTTCATATATGCACACATATATGTGTATATATGTATATACATATAAACACATGTAAACATATGCTTTAATTGCTTGTAGTTCTTCCTAAGGAGGATTTTTAAACATCTTTAATAAAGAAGTATCCCCTGTGAAGTCACATGACTCATACACATTTATGTTTCTACTTGTTCACGGTGATTAGAATGCAGATGGCTTCAGTAAAAAGCTCTTGCCTATTTCACATTCTCCTTTTACTGTTTTGTTTTAACTCTTTCTGTGCAATGTGATGCCATCAAACAATCAGAACTGTGTAGAAGGCATTTAAGTCCACTGAGCTTTTTGGGCAAATGGAGACATTGTCAGTGATTCTACATTACCTTGATGTAGCTATGGCTGAGTAGCTTGGTGTTCCTGTGGGATCCCTCACAGTGAGATTGGGGGTTGTTTCTGACTCTTTTGCCTACTTGTGGGGACTTTTCCCCCAACTGGGTTGTGTTATCCAGTGTTGATATAACAGTATATGCTTACTCTTATTTGGCTTGTCATGCTGTATTTGGTTGACATCCCTGGAGGCCTGGTCTTTTCTGAGGGGAGATGGGGTGGGAGGAGATTGGAGGAGAGGCTGTGGGAGGAGGGAGAGGGGAAACTACAGTCACGATGCAATATATGAGAGAACGAAGAGAAATAAATGTAGTCATAAGCATGGCTTTAAAATATCCCTCATCTAAGTAACTAAAATGTTTTAAGTTTTAGAGTCATATATATTATAAAAACACATCAAAAATTCTCTTGGAGAGGATCATTAAATGTTCTCTTTATATAATTTTAATGTCATTTAATTACAGTTTAATTTTATAGAGCATTAGAGTTTTTGGAGATATGATGTAATTGGAAATTATCCAGGTCTCACTTTCAAGCCCTTTATCAGAAGATTTGTGGAAATAAATGAATTTACAGAAATTGAGAGAACTTCAATAAATGCTGTAATTAAGAGCCAAGAGATACAAATGGATAAAATCTAAAAATAGGGAGCAGTTAATTTAATCACAAAATAGTAATTGCGTGTGTAGAATAGATAAGGAAGAAATGTGTATTTGTGCCCACCACCTTGGAAGATATTTTTTGCTAAGATAAAACATTAATTTCCTTATATATTTTTTCTTAGAAATTATTCCTCCTAATGACCTCATTTTGGAGGATGAAACTGGATGAGGCATAGATATTATTTACCTGATACTTAAAGAATAAAATTAATTTTTATATATAAAATAATATAACTCAAACTAATTATCATTGGCATGACTTGTTATAACATAGTTATAATAGTTATAGTTGTTATAACATCTATCTACTATGTGTCCTACAAACAACAAATATTTCACCTTCACAGCTGAGAGAATGGTGTCAAATGAAGCCTGTGTCTTGTCTTACAGATTGCCATTTTCTTGCTGTTTCCCCAAGGCAGAATGAACATGGGAACTCCCTGGGCCTCCTTTTATATTAGAGCTTCCTTTTGTAAGGAGGCCCTACTTCTGTGACCTAATCACTTCTCTAAGACCGCACCTCTATACTCCTGAGTACTATGACCTGGGGCACTAGCTTTCCAACATGCAGATTCTGGTGACATAAATATTCATTTTGTTAGTTTTTCTCCAAAGAATATGCCAAGTAAATATGAGTTGAACTCCATAAAAGGAAACAAATATTTCACTTGTGTATTTCCCATGTGCTTCAGTAAGACCTTATCCACTGGTTTTTGTGTACAATTGTGAAAAGCGACAGGGTAATTAATGCCAAGCAAAGGCATCTGATTAAATAGAAATTGACTGGAAGTGAGTGTTAAGACCAGGTTAGCTCCTGAGAAGAAACAGTTAAACAGAACACTATTAATAATGTCACCCAATAACACCCAATGCATAATACTTTTATACTGCACAGTATTCTCAATACTTAGATCATTTTCTTCCTTCTGCCTGTGAATTAGTCTTATTTCCACCTTACAACTGAGGAAACTAAAGTATGAAAGTGTTAACATGATTTGCTCAAAACCATGTAACTGGCAAGTTGCAAAGTTGAGGTTTGAAACCAGGCAGTCTGATGCCAAAGTTTGAAATGTTTATCTTTTAGCTTGTGAATGGCAATGTGATTGATTGGTTTTGGAAAAACCAATTGATTGGAGGAGAAAGTTTTGCTCTAACTTCTTGTCTCATCACCATGACCAGTGATCTAGGGTAGTGTCCCAGTTTGCCCTGTTTGTAAGACGACTAGAAGAGACTTCTTAGAATTCATAGCTGCAGCCCTGACAATAGAAGTTCTGTTGTCTGGAAGAACCCTGTAATCTAAATCATAGATGAACATATGGGCTCACACAAATGTTGGAAAGACAAACATTTTTCTGGCACTAACACTCATTGGTTGGCTCATAGAAGATTTAAAAAAAACACAAAACAAACCATAAACAACTTAATCTTTACTGTACTGATAAACAAACCTGTTTCCTGTTTTCTATTCATTATTTGCTCATCCTTTTCTCTTCAGGGATACAGAAATATTTATGGGCAGGGACTCTATCCTCCACGTATGTATTTTAATTGCCACTGATTTATGCCCCAGCAGAAGCTATAGTTCTCCGTTGAAGGAATGATCTCTATGGTGTGTAATGTCAAAGTGAATGGACAATTATGGGATGACTTGAGATGTGTGAAGGGGTTGTGACGGGCTGTTATAATTCTCTATTTACAGTCTATGATCACCTAGGAAAGGAAGTCTCAGTGAGGAACTATCTAGATAGGTTGACTTGTGGACTCATTCATTAATGTATTGATCTCCACTCTTGATTTTGGGAGCGGTATGACCAGTTCCATAAGGTTCTTGTTGCTGTGACTTCCATGCTCCCCTGCTATGATGGACTATAATCTGGGATTGTGAGCTGAAGTGGCTTTCTCTCCTGAGTGGCTTTTGTCAGGGTCTTACCACAGCACCAGGAAGTGAGACAAAGACAAATCACATTAATATGAGTAGCTTCAGTGGCATTTGAACTTTGCCTCTCCTCTTGGAAAGAAAAAGAACTTTGGATGCTGTTTTATCATGAGCTCCATCAATGAAGTATACAATTACTCAATTTAACAACTTTTTAATAGCATGCTGATATGATAATAAATCGTGAAGAAACCCAATTCAGTATGCACAATCCTTTTCTGCTCATTTAGCGTTCCCTTAAACAAGTTCAAATTCTGTTTTTGAAACAAACATTTGAGTTAGATGGAACATTTGGCTTCATACTATTTTTTTCTAAAGCATCAGGCCTCAGAAGCACAGTGATTGCCGCAGGTTAAACACCTGCCAAGTGAGTCAGTTGGGACTGGAACCTATTTTGAAAATACGAGAGGAAATGCAATCCAGGCTCTCTGTCAATGACAACATTCAATTAAATCAATGAACATTTGCTGTGAAGATCTCTAATGATGGGCAGTGAGTTAAAAAGTAGGAATTCAAGGTAAAATAGACATTTTACTTGATCTCAAGTAACTCTTAGACTGTTACAGGAAGTAAACTTGTACAAGTATTGTTAAGTGAAGTGCTTAAGGTATGAAGGAAATACAGATCATACAGCAAGAAATGTAACTTGCCCAGTAAGAAAGCTTTTATTTTTCCTTTTTTTCAGTCGAATTATGGATATGAAGAAGATGTCAGTGTTACGGTTTCCTAAAGTACGTATGAGTAAAACAATACAAGGGATGAGATGATTTTTAGGAGCAAGGGGTTAATGCAAGAAGCACAGAGTCATAGAAATCCCACTTTCTCAAGCAAGCAAATGTTCTCTGCTGCAGGCTGGAGATCTTGGGGATGGCAAAGGCCATACCTGAGTGCTGTTTTCAACCAGTGTAAACTTTCTTATTTTAATGGATTCAGTGATAATCTATGCTCACAAAGAGGGTGTTTGTGGCGCTGATTGAACCATACTATTCTTTGTCATTGGCTGCAACCTCAAATGTGTGTTTCTAGGCCAGCATAACAGTACCTTTTCAAACAAGCCACCATGTTTGTAAGTTTGCTTGCCTTTTAGAAATCATACTTCCTATTCTAAACTCATTAAAAAAAAAACAACCCAACACTCGTTTGAGGTATATACATCCTTCCTTTTTCTTAATGTGAAATATCCTTTAAGGCTCCAGTGACGGTAGTGTCATCACAGCTGCTCCCCCCATCCATCAGGTGTCCTTCCTAGGGAATTGAGAACAGAGAAAGAACATGTGGCACAATAAAGGTTAAATATGTCTGGATCCAATCAAGAGTAGAGGAACCAGGGCATGTAACACAAAGGCTTGTAAACATTAGGTTTCAACTTGGAAGAAAACTCTTTAAGAGATGATGTACCTTAGACTGATCAAAAAAGAGTTACAGAATTAGAGGGACCAGATGAAAGGCTGATGTAAGAGGCCAAAGCATCTTGGGTATTGTTACAATAGCTAGTATGAAATGTCTGAACTTAGAGACATATTAAAATGAAATCCAACTTTAATATTTAATAATTACTTTTTGGAAAAAATGGGGAGGGTTGAAGGCTACTTCATTGTTTCTAAATCACAGAGTCTGATGAGCCTGAGACACACAGCACAAGGACAGGAAGGGGGAAAAGTAAGCTATGTAAACGTGAATTTAGAGTGTGGTAATGTCTTTTCTTCAGATATATTGACTTTGTGGTGCCCTCCTATTTGGGGGGTGAATGTATCAGATACAGAAGAATTGTTTCTGTCTTTGGCTTCTCTGAGAGGATTTGGAATTTTGTTTTTGTTTTTCCATATTCTTTTATTTTTTTCCATTCAAAAAAATTTACATTTTCTCACCTTCTCCCAGAGCCCCCCACTCCTCCCCCTGCTTCCTTAAAAGAGGGCATGATACCCTGCCCTGTGGGAAGTCCAAGGCCCTCCCCCCTCCATCCTGGCCTAGGAAGGTGTGCATCCAAATAGACTAGGTTCCCAAAAAGATAATACATGCAGAAGAGATAGGTCCTAGTGTCATTGTTGATGGCTTCTCAGTCTGCCCCCATTGGCAGCCACATTCAGAGAGTCTTGTTTGATCATATGCTCGTTCAGTCCTGGTCCAGCTGGATTTGGTGAGCTCCCATTAGTTCAGGCACTCTGTCTCAGTGGGTGGACCAGCCCCTCATGGTCCTAACTTCCTTGCTCATCTTCTCCCACCTTCTGCTCTTCGACTGGACCTTGGAAGCTCAGTCAATTGCTCTGATGTGAATGTGGGTCTCTGTCTCTATCTTCATCCATCGAATGAAATTTCTATGGTGGTGATCTAGATATTCATCAATGTGACTATGGGACAAGGCTAGTTCTGGTACCCTATCCTCTGCTGCCTAAGTACCTAGCTGGGAACATCCCCGTGGACACCTGTGATTCCCTCTAGAGCCAAGTATATTGCCAGTCCTAAAATGACTCCCTTAATGTAGATATCTTATTCCCTTCTCCAATAGAATTTGAAATTTTGTAATGCAATCATTTTTTGAATTTCCTACTTACTTACTAATGTAATTCAAAATGGAAAAAATGCTTTGGGTTTGATTTTTAAAATACCTGTTTCTATTTTTAAAGTTTATGAACAGTAAAGTATTGTTTACCTAAATAAAACAGCCCAACTTTCTATTTTTTAATTAGTCTTATTTTTGTTTTTTGAGACAGTGCTTCATGTGTATCGGGCTAGCCTCACTAAGTGGACAAGCATGGCCTCCTGTCTCCACCATCCAAATGCTGAGAGTAGCATCATGATCAGCATTTTTGACAATTCTATATTGATAAAATAGACATAATTGATCCAAGGTAAAATATGTGAAACTGACCCCTACAAATGGAGAGTTGAAGTGCACAGAGTTTAGGTTGTGGTGGAGATGACTGTATCTGTGTGCATGGTACAAAAAGATTAATGATATTTTAGCAGGGATTTTACCAACAACCTTTAAGTTAATAAACCTTTTATATCAATAAAAAACTTAAAAGACCCCCAATATTATGCAAATATTATTGGTACGGGAGAATTGTCTACATTCTGTCAATCATGTTTTAAATAAATGCTGATTGGCCAGGCAGAAAATATAGGTGGATCAACCAGACAGGAAGTAGAGGCAGAGCAAGGAGAATAGGAGAATTCTGGGAAGCAGGAAGCTCACTTGGAACTCCTGCCCAGACCACTGAAAAAGCAGGATGTGACCTGCCTCACTGAGAAAGGAACTGAGCCATGTGCCTAATGTAAATAAGAATAATGGGTTAATATAAGCTACAAGAGCTAATAAGAAGCCTGAGCTAATGGGCCAATCAGTTTATCATTACTGTAGACTCTCTGTGTAATATTTTTGGGACTTGCTGGCTGTGGGAACTGGGCAGGATGGAAACCCCAACAACCAGGCCTTCATGTTACAGAATGGCTCCCATGTGGATAACTGATCGACAGAAAGCCTGAGAAAGCTTGGGAAAGAATAGAGTAAAGCATGTTTTCTTGGTAGGAGCAATTTCTCGGGTCTGCTCTGCTTGCTAGAGGCAAGCAAGCATTCTCATTTAAGAAAGGCTTCCTAGCTCAGCTTTAGCTGCAAAACCCTGCAGCTCTTTAAGAGGTCCTGCCATGAAACACTTAAATGGTGTTGATAAAAGCTGACCGCATGCTTTTTGGTTTTCAGCTGTAGCAGGAAAAAAAGCTGTGCCATTTTAAAATGCTGGCCATCCTGCCAGGGCAAACTCTGACTCTTTCAGGCAGGTGGTCCGACTACCGAGCATTTGATTGTTGTCTGTGGGCACACTGTTACAGATTGCTTGCTGGCAAGGACCTGGAAATGCCATAGAGTTGTGGCAATAAACATGGCTCAGGCTGGTACCTCCACCATGAGGCTGTAATTGCAGAAAGCTAAGGAATGGCCTAGATCCAGCCGTCAATGTTGCATGAAAATTCTAATATATTTACTTTTTGCAGAAAATGTTTGTTCATGCCTACTATCATAGTTTGTTCTGCAACTTCAAGTGATGAATGAATGGATTACAATAGAGTTTTTGTTAATTTCTGTACTATCTATTCTCAAGCCATTTCTTATGTCTGATACTTAACTATATTGCTTTGACTTGAAAAATTAAAGTGCCAGAAGTTTCTCTCCTAAAAGGTTTTATATACTTTTTGACATCTAATATATCTTATGAATAGAGAGACAGATACAGATATAAAATTGTCTCTAGATTTCTTAGAGTGATGTAACCACTTCCCTGTGACTACTCCCTATTTGCCCTTTTGTTATTCCCAGTAACATACAGAGAGGGTAGTGGCTCATCTCATTTCATGACTGTTGGATGTAACCTCTGCAAATTCTGTGATCTATCCAAATCATCCTCATTTTTAAAAAGAGAAAACATGTTAAATTGAAACATCTATCTCTTGTCAGGACAGAGTTTCTGAAACTCTCCTTCAGCCATCTGATTTTTGTTGCTGTAGGTGATGGTGTGGACTATCCTAAACTGCATGCGTACTACGGAACTGAAACTTAAGAAATGGTTTCCGTCTGTGAGCTTAAAGGTCTCAGAAGAACAAAAGTCATTCTTCTGAGGGCAAGTCCCAGAAGGAAATGTGATGTAGACAGCATGATACTGGGCTTGAAACAGGGTTTCCATCTGAGACCCCAGTTAGAATACTGGCTGCCCACTTATCTGGGAATTGGGTATTCTGTGGTTACCTCAGGAATTGTCTGAGAGGATACATGATGTTTACACAACCTGATGAATATATCACCCTACACAGATAGTTATGTAATATCACTTGAAGGATAATGAAGAGGGTGGTGACACTCAATGTATCTCAGTAGTTTGGGGCTTAAACTATCATTCCTTAATGACTTAGACCCCGTGCCCTCTTCTCCAGTTCCTCCCAAACCTAAACATCTCCACTACAGACTTGTATTTCACTTTTATTTTTCAGTAAAAAATATTTCAACGCTGCCTATAGGCTCTAAGTTACCCTTGCTTGATATTTAGAGTTGATTTATATTTTGTGAGCTGTGGACACAAGCCCTAATATTAATTTTTATCCTAGGTTTTTCCTGAGACCATGACCTGATGACCAACAGTGTGACTCATTTTGATGACACAAGATGTGATTAAGTGGACTATTTCTCCTGTAGCTTTAGCAAGGCCAAATAAGTTCCTGGTTTCTAATTATATCTGTGGGTTTTCACCCTACAGGAGTTAAGGGTTTGCATTTTTTGGTTTAGTGGCAAGCTCCTGGAGGATAAGAAAGTACCTTTCTTTCCCACGGAATATTATCATAGTATTTCCTAGTTAACCTGCTTTTAGAATTTTGAGGATGTTGTTAAAATTAGTGGTGGAGTTTCTGGATTTAGTGAGCTGGTTTTGATTCTAAGTAGGTCAGAACAAAGGCCTAAGGAAAAACAAGGAAGTAATCTTTGACTTTAGCCCTAGGATATTTAGGACTTGGAAATACTTTACATAGTATTTTGTTTCCCAATTTTCCAACATGTTTAGAAGATAATTAGACAAATTACTCCAGAGAATATTATCTGGTGTGTACAAAAATTCCTCAACTCTTTGGATCAGGAACTGGAAGTATATTTTTGTTTTATGTCCTACCTTTACCAAAAGTGAGAATGTTTTAAATGACCAAATTTTTATAGTTGTCACATTAAAACATTTCAGCTGAGAATAATTCCTACATTGCTTCTTTCATAGGGCAAATTTCTATACAACATATTTTATAATGAATGATTTATATATGATACAATACATTGATTTATCAATGTCCAAAGAAAAACACCTACTGACAGTAAATGGCTTATTCAATAAGGATTCTGGAAATGGAAAGGTGCTGGGTGTTTTACATCAAAATCATTTTTTATTAATTCCCTAGCTGACTGACTGATTAGGATATATCAAATTAGGAATATCATTTTATTAAGTTATATCAGACATGATTATCTTAGTTGTAACTGTACAGGATAATATTCAATATTGTCATACACTGTGACAAACCCAATTTTGTTGGTATTGAGAAATTCTGAGTGACAGCTTAGAGTACTGACATAGCAGGGAAGTGGTTTATAGTAGATTAGAGTTTGAATAATTGGCTTAAAAATATCACATCCAAAGCAGAAGTCCTTCAGTCTTTGATTACGTGTTGTATTGCCTTGATTTGGATAGCTGAATATGGCAATGCAATGTTCTTAGCAAACATATAAAAGGCTTTAATTTGGTTAAGATTTATTTAATATATTTTATGTAGATGAATGTTTTGCCTGTATGTAGGCATGTATATGCACTGTGCACGTGCCTGGTACCACAGAGTTTAGAAGAAAAATGCCCCAGAACAGAGTTACAGATGGCTTTGAACCACCATGTGGGTGCTGGGAACCACACCCCAGGCCACTTCATGAGCAACATGCGCTCCTGACAATTGAAAAATTTCTTCAGCCCCATACAAGGCTTTTGGATTCTGCTGTCATTTCTAAAACTCTCACCAACAAATGTGACTTGAATTCTTCTGGAGAGCGAAAGACTTGGAGCAAAGGTCAGCTTTTCCAACAGGGCCATTGTAATTGTCTTAGACCCAAGTCAACTCTTACTGATTGCAGATGTGTGAACAAGAATTGCCTGGCAAAATGTGAGCAATCATTGTCTGGTACAGTTGAGCACAGCCCAGAGTAAAAGAACTGACCAGCAATTCTGCAGACTACAGGACTATCACAAGGTTTAAGTCCTTGAATTTGGGGTATTTTGTTACACAGAAATTAATGTTATATGAATGATGCCTACTACAAAAGCAGCAAAGATTGATAGCTATTTTCATCCAATACCTTTTGTCATTGTTTAACTTGTTTGACCACCTCCTTTACTTTTCCAAGTTCACAATTCTAAATTTATTATCCTTTTATTTACAACAGTTCTTAAGATAGCTGGGTTCTAAAATTGCCTGAACTTTTAGGGTGAGATGATTTTTCTTCTCTTTTCTGAGGAATTCTGATTATCTATTAGTATCATTTTGAATAGGTTGCACTTTGCCCTTTATAATGTAAGGATGTTAGAAATCCATGAGAATCCACAGGGCACACAAAAAATATGAGTGAATAAATTTAACACTCTATCATTATAGGAATATCTTAATAACTCACTGCCATACATTTCTGAATCCAGCCAAGTGTTCTTTTTTTGGAGAAATTAGCAATATTTTAAAAAATGATTACTTTAGTAAATAGGACCATAGGTCATGCTCGTTTTGAAGCAATGGATATAACTTCTTCAGTTGTTTCTCATTTGTAAAGCACGATACATTTGTTCAACAAGTAGCTGGAGGTGACAGAGAGAGAGGAGGAGGAGCAGGAACAGTTTCATGGATTGAAAGAAAAGGAAATGTGTGCCCTAAAGCTAGCACCAAATATTCTACTCCAATGCTGATGCCTCTGATTCCTTTAGATGCAGTTTCTCTTCATAGCTGATCACCCTTTGAAGCCATGGAAGACATGCTGACGGCAGCATCTCTATATCAAATTGTTACTCTATAATCACAATTTTTCTAATGATATTTGCCTGAAGTCTAGATTTTGGAGTCATTATAAAATCGCCCCCTTTCTTTTTTAAACCCAGCAGAGTGATTGAAATAGATAAAAAAAAATTACTCATTGCTCAACCGTTTTTAGATTAATGAATATACTGAACCATTCTAATGATAGATAGAGAAATTGCTTCCAGAGTTTTAAATTGAAGAGGTCTAAAATTTGTCAAGCTTATCAAAAGTGCATGAGCAATGAAGAGGTACGAGTTTATAAGCAATTATAGAGCACATTAACTTCCTAACATGAATAACTTTTCTGCTTCATTACTGTTGGTATGATCCTTGTGGGAAATGCAGGAAGACAGTAAATATGGGTCAGAAGAATAGCTTTTTTATGGGCATACTGAAGCATCTCTACTTGATTAACATGTAGTAAATTAATTTTATTTCATTGGCGTTGTCTTCTTCATAGCTTCTGTGTTCTCTCCTAGAGGCAGGGTCTACTCTGCTCAGAAATGAAATCCACATTTGAACAAAACTCAGCAAAAAATAATAGATGAGCCTAAGGAAATGGTTAACAATTGGGAAAATAAAGTTAGGAAAGGTGATATGATGCCAAAAAAAAAATACGACGACTTAAATAATGGAAGTGAAACTACCACTTGTGTATCTGGAAGATGACTATTTACATAATGAAACAGTGAGCTTGGAAAGCTGATTCCCAAGCAGAATATTTTTATGCTCTCTCTGGCTTCATTTTACAGCCTGTATAAAGTTAGAGGGATAGAGAACCGAGCCAAACAAGAAAGTGCTTTGTTGGCATGCACTATTTAGAGACTATCTCAGGTGTGGGACTTACCTGCCTTTAAAATTGCTCATCTTTAGTCTTCTCAGAAAAAAAAAGATTTTAAAGTGAAATGTTGCTTGGACAAAAGAACAAATTAAAAGTTCATAATTCTGAAGTCCTTGCTGATAGGCTTGGAAGATGACTCTGCTGTTAAAGAATGAGCAGCACAAGCTAAAGACCTGTGTCTGATGCTGAGACCCCACAGAGGAAGGAGATAACATAGGCCCAAGAATTGCTCTCTTACACTCATACATATGCTGTACACACACATGACAACACACACACACAACAGCCACAACAGACACAACCCATACACAACACACAGACATATGTACACACAGCACACATGCACATACATACACACATACATAGACAAATCATTGATAATAAATAAATGCCCTTCCTTACAATCTTTGTTCAAGTTAACATATGACTTTCTTAGTTTGACTAAAGAAATTAGTATTCTAAAAGTATCATCACATAATCCCGTAGCAGCTTTGTATAAAAATAGAGAGGGCCTTGTCTATTAGTCTCCCACTCCCTTTCATAATCTGTCCATCTGTCCATCCATCAATCTATTTATCTCATCCATTGCCGTCTCATTTGTGTGCCTAATTTCATCTTGCTCTATACTTCCAAGAGTTTGTTTACTTTAGTTCAATAAGGGACTAGAAGAATGGCCTCAATGATTCAGGTTGTTCTGCCTTGCATTATGTGAGTAAACCCAAATCAATCACTGTGCCAAGGAGTTTGGCATGTTCTTCAGTGGCACCCTTGAGTGACATGGTTATGCCTGATGCAGGTGAGATAAACACATGGCCATATCAAAACCTGTAAAGATAATAAAGGAGTGCAGGCGAAGGACTACAATTAAATAAGAAAATGAGTCGAGGTCAGAAAAAGTAGCACAAACTCCCTCTATCTTTAGTTTGCTCTCTAGCTGTTTATGGACTGGCAGTTTGTGAGTTGGTTCTTTCATCTTATCAGCTCCTAAATAACATACCCAGCTCCCTGTTTGGCTTCACAGTTCATTTCCTATTCCCCTTTCCAGGAAAATTCACTTCTATTTATAAATAGTCCATTGGTTTTGATGGTTGAAGTGTTTCTCTCAGGTCTGCAGCATTGCCTGATTGCCTACTATGCCTTATTTCTGTTTTCTGCCTGAGCCTTCGTTCTTGGAAAATCTTTCACTTTTCCCACAGCCTTTAATGCTGTTTGGATTTGTGGGTGTGCGTTCAAGCAAGGTTGGGGGCCTATGGAAGAGAACAGACTCTTGCTGTGTCTGTCAAGAATCAGAAATCTATGATAAGCAGAGAAGCAAGCTCAGAGGGAAGCTGCTTCTTTTATCATAGGGCTAATAGGACAAAGTTACTAGCTAAGACTGGACATGCTCTAGTGAGGAGGAAATGACATATTGCTGGATATATGTTGGATAGAAGCAGTCATATTTTATTACTCTAGAACAGTTTAAGCTCACAAGTACTTTTATCCAAGGCTGAGGAACTAACCATCATTCTATCTTGAGTCTCAAACCAAGTCTTGGGTAACCTTGACTGATTTGACCATTTTCACTCAGGTGCGAATCACAGCGGTGGCAAAATTCTCTCAAAGCTACCGTTAAATACACTGCTGTCATGACTGGAACACAGTTCTAAGACTACATGGTGAGTTTAAATTCCAGGGCACACAGGCTGTGGCTTAAGCTCTCAGCATGTACCCTGTAATTTAGCTCTTCATCTCCGCGTGACTTACAGAACAAAGCGTATATGGTATGTTACAAAAGGACCACTACCTTTCTTCTCCAAACATTCACCTACAGTTTTAATGTCTTTGGGTAACCCTTGCTTCACTTAGTCATTATATTGGTGATGATTATCTAAAACTATCAATCTAATTACTATTATTGACAGATATTCCCTTCAGGGAAATTGAAAAATAATGTACAGTGATGTCGATACTGTCATTTTTATAAAAGTCTCATGAAATGTTGGGAAAATTAACAAACAGACAAAAAGTGCTCTGTGAGACAGCAGCAGACAAGTATAACCCTGTGCTCCTCATTGTTTGGACCAGACATGAAAGACAGCAAACTGCTTCTGGGTACTTTTCTTCCAATGTTCATTATCAATATTGACTCCATTGAAGCCAGGCAGTGGTGGCATATGCCTTTAATCCCAGCACTCAGGAGGCAGAGGAAGGCAGATATCTGTGAGTTCAAGGACAGCCTCATCTACAAAGTGAGTTCCAGGACAGTCAGGACTAAACAGTGAGACCCTGTCTTAAAAAGGAAAAGAAAGAAAGAAAGAAAGAAAGAAAAATAAAATATGGCTCCACTCTATTCTCATTATTCTCAGTCTATTAAATTAGCCTGTGAGGGAGCTGTGCCCAGTGGACAGTTTTAAACTTTGAGTGTGTTATTGTTCAAAGAGCCCTAGTCCAAAAATCTAGAATCATGAATATTGCTATCAACTTCCACACCAAAAAAAGGAATATGCCCAGAGTGTCTGCTACTTTCATGTAAGTTTTGCGTTGGTCTGTCTTTTTTTCCCTCTACAATTTCTGCACCAATGGTTAATCAACTCTCCCATAAATGAGAGGAGAGGTGAAGTCATATTTCTTTGCCTTTACAAGGAACTGTAAAGTATGTCAGTTACAAGAGTGTCAGCTGTCACTCTTTATATTATCTTCGTGCAGATATCTGCAGGATAAATGCTTCTGTCATGTTTACAGGAGCACCTACATGAATCTGAATATTTTATTATTAGAGTATCATATTGACACATTTCCAGGATGTGGTGATTTATGTTCTTGTGCATCACCAAGCTGAGGTAATGAGGAATAAGTGTTTATGATGAGAAATGGGCTTAGCAGATGATAAGAACAGCATCAGTCTTTGTCTCCTCCCTGACTCCAGTCTTGTCCTGAAACTTAATTCACTGCTCACATCGCAGCTCAGATGATGCTGTTAGATTGTGCCATTAGAAGGGAAATAGCAAATGTATTCATTGCTGCTCTTGTGCTGACTCAAATAATTTAATCGGTGCTTCTTCGCAGTATAGGCTTAAAGAGATCTTGAGACCTGTATAGATTCAGAAACTTGTTTTGGTTAATGTTGATCATCATGGATTCAGGAGAGAAGCTTGCAATTATACAAGTCATAAAATTTTCTAAAAACAGAGATACAAATAGTATTCCAGAGCCTGTGACAGACATCAGATATGATATGACCTAGAGACTGACAATCACATATGATTCTGAGGTACCAGCATTAAATCATGGAGAATGTATGTAAATAATCAACTATGGAGTAAATCTCTGTGTGTCCTAATCACTTAATAAGTCTCAGGCGCCCCTTTTCTAAGCCGAGATGTTCAGTTTTATGCTTTATTTATCTTTGCAACAATCTGTTTTTCCATTCAATTGTGATAATTCATGAAAATCAACTTTGGGGAGTCAGGGAGATGTTCCATAGATAAATGTCCTTGCTGTTTGAGACTGCTAGAGTTTGATTCCTCTGGCAATGTAATCTGATAATATTTCATACATTCTATGAGCCTGGAATCTTTGCTTGATCTCACAGCCTAAGTTAATAAAATGTCTTGTGGTCTCTTAAGACTATGACTGCGTAGTTTGCCTACGGTGTATTCAAACTATTTAACCTGCCTTTAAGAGAACAATGTAACAACTACCCTTACTTGGCCTGGATTGCCCATGTAATGAACTTTTACAACTGAAGCTAATGCATAGAAATCTTAAATTATGTACTCTTCTGTGTCCCGAACACAGAAGAATCCATGTGTATCATTTGCTGAAAGCAAAAAATATAGATGTTGGAATCAACGTCCAAAAATCTACTCTAAGGTTGAAAACAACCATTTATGGATATTTGTTGATAAACTAAATGATGTTTATAGTCCTGTGTGTTGTCTGGGTCAGTTAAACTAGTTGCAGCCAGTGACTCAATCCCTTATAAAACTCTGTTAAAGATTTCTGTAATGTACCTCATTTTTTTTTCCTCATGTGAAGCTTTCTATGATATTCACTAAATACAGAGCAAAACAATTTGCTAGGGAAAGACACACATATAGACCCACAGACATAGGACTAAACAGATTCACAAGATATCCTTCAGGCAAACACAGATCAGACTTATACAACAGGCAGATGGAAGACAGAGGGAGTGTGAAGTTGAGAATTCAAATGTGAATTCTTCTTTGGTCAAATGACTCCAAAGTGTTTTTATTTCTTTCCTTAATGCAACACTAGTGCACTATTGATAACTCAGAGTTATTTCCTAATGTGTATAATCTGTCCAACATCCTGTAAGGAGAGAACTAGCTCTTCTAAGTTATACTCTGATGTCCATATGTGCACCATGGCAAACAGGCATCTACACAGATGCAAAAACACCACATGCACACACACACACACACACACACACACACACACGCACAATCATTTAAAAAATAAACCTTCGGGGTTGTTAGTAAATTACTAGAAACATTAACACTAAATCCATAAACACTTTGTCACTGTGCCTGCCCAAGGATTTATCATTACTATTTCCTCCTCTATTTCTTTTCAGAGGAAAATGGTGTGGGCGTCTTAATATTCTTTTTGGTTACCCATAGTTGGACATTTAAATAACAGTTTAAAAATGACAGTTTAAAGCAGTTTAAAACGCATAAAAAATGCATGTGATGTAATGCTCTGCTACTTCTGTTCAAATACCATCAAACTCTACTTCATTGCTGATACTATTTTGATAATATGCTATGGAATTCAGTGCTGTTTGTTTTTAATTATGCATTCCACCTTGATCTTGCTACTTTTATAGCTTATTTCCAGCATTAAGAATAGAACATAAAAGGTGAGATCTATACTGATTTGTGTGTTTAAGGTTAAGTATTTATAATGCAGTAAAAAAAATTATATCGGTTTAGAAAAATAGAGTAGCTTGCATTCCTCTAAGATTCATGACCACACTAGCCAAATGTAATTGGCTAGGTTTATAGTACCAGACATGATTTCCCTCCTCATTTCTTATCTAATACCAAATGGGCAACCCTAAAATATATATGCAATGCTGAATGGACTCAACAGGTAGTATTTATATGTTTATTCATACATGTGTGAATATTCATATATATCTGAATGTTTAAAAATAGGAGGTACTGAATTTGGGAGGGAGTGAAATGTGGGATATGGGAAGATGTAGGAGTAGGGGGAAGAAGGGAGGAATGGTGTAATTTTCTTTGGATAAAATAAAAACTTTATTTAAAAGTAATGCATGAAAGTTAAAATGGCATCCTGAGTATCATTTCTCTCCATCACCAAGGACATAATATACAGAACACGTGGGTCACATTTGTTGACCAAAGTTTCTGTCTCACCTGGTCCCACAGCCATTCAGTCCCAAAGAAAACACACAGAGGCTTACATTAATTATAAATTGATTGGCCTGTTAGCCCAGGCTTCTTATTATCTCTTATAACTTATATTAGCCCATAATTCTTGTCTGTGTTAGCCATGTGGATTGGTATCTTTTTTGGCGAGGCAGTCACACTTTGCTTGCTCTGTGTCTGGCTTCCTCTGTGCCTGGGTGACAACTGCAGGCTGACTCTTTCTCTTCCCAGAATTCTCCTGTTCTCATTGCCCTGCCTCTATTTCCTGCCTGGTCGCCCCACCTATATTTCCTGCCTGGCTACTGGCCAATCAGCATTTTATTAAACAAGTACAAGAAACAAATCTTTACAGGGTAAAATCATTGTCTCACAGCACATATTCATTTATTTCTCATTAAAAATATATCATACAAGAGCCCTTTCTTTATTCTGACATTATGATAAAGTTATGTATCCATTTTTAGTTCATTGCATGAAAACTCATATACAGATGGTCAATGGTTCACACTAGTAGGCTTGAGTCACATAAACAAATCTTCAAATATAGACAGTATTATAGTCAGACTATCTTAGGAATAAAGCCGAAATATGAGCAATCGTTGGCTGCTTCTGCACGTCTTCAGATGAGTCCTGCTGGAAAGGCAGGGATGTTCTGTTAAAAGCC
The DNA here is from genome assembly GCA_004026605.1 of Ondatra zibethicus. NCBI lineage: Eukaryota > Metazoa > Chordata > Mammalia > Rodentia > Cricetidae > Ondatra > Ondatra zibethicus. The sequence continues at coordinate 40,620 of PVIU01011349.1, read as the reverse complement.
CATGGGTGCACTCAGCCATAGCTGTACCACTGCTTCGTCTTAAAGATAGCAAACATCAGGGATAAAGACCAGAGAGCAGGAAATGGAACCAATTTAGAGAGGTACTTCTTGTTTAACCAAGGAGGTTTGATATAAAAGAAATGAGGGATGTCTGAGTTCCCAGACAAAAAGTGCCTGGCACTTCTAGAGGTAGTTGTAACTGCAGATAGTATATAAAGATTTAATGAATGAACAAGGAAGTTTATAGTGCAAGGAACCAGGGATTCAGATGTTCACTTCTGCATCCACCTCTTCTCAATTGTGTTTGATTGATAATGCTGAGGTCACTTCCTCACCTTTGAAACAGAACTAAGGAAACGCTCGCAGCTGAAATTAGGAGGTAGGCTTGGTGCCAGCGTACAGATAGGGCATGAAGTTTGGATCCCATCCTCCACGGTATGGGCAAAGATTGATCTATTTATGGAATGGCTAATTGTTTCTCTGGCAGCAAAGAGCAGCAATAATGTAGAATTTGCATAAGAAAAAGGGGCATCACATCCCAGACTATTAATATTTGATGGTAAATTTTAAGATTAGCTCTGAATCAGTATATTTCCCTTATTTGAATCCCACAAATCAGACTTGATCAATTGTGTATTTTTTAAACAGATGGAAGCAAGCAAAATATGTTCCTCTATTCTAGTAGACTTAAAATTAGACTTTAAATGACTTTTCTTTTGTGAAGTGGTATGAAATTATTGGAAGGAGAAGGGATCAGGTGGGTTTGCCTCTAAATTGTACTTGCATAGAGGGGGATAAGGACTGTTGTCTACCAATCTGATAATATTTAAGTGACCATGAACATCCTGTGATGCTCCAGGATGAGATCTTTTTCTTGTTTAGTTCTTAACAGGGGCCATATCCTTCACATTGTTCCCTTGTTTTATTAGTTCCACTACCCTTGAGGGCAAGAGTAGTTTCTTGTTTAATGTGTTCTAAAATTCTTTGCCACACAATGGGTGAGTAAAAAGGGCTTTCCTGAAAGAAGGAAAAAAGTTAAGGGGAATATTTTAATTGATTAATTGATTGATCAGCCCATTCATGAGTTAATTTATGAGAGAGCGTTATTTATGAGGCAGTGATCCTTACGATGGTTCGCCCCAAATGCTGTGACCTTCTGACCTCAGCTCCTCTACATGACCAGTTTTTACCCTCAATGATTGTTATTTTTGTTCTTTTCAATGATCTGTGAATGTTGTATTCACCTCTTTGCTAGGAAACACGTATTGACAGATTTAGCAGAATGGAGCTCACCTGTTTGATCAGGTTGAGGAAATAGAAAACAAAAGAAGTAAATGTGGTTAATCAGTGGCTTGAGGTCTTGAAGAGTTTGTTTGTAAACTTCAGTTCTCTCCAACGGCTATGATAATGGTTCCGATGTAAGGAGCCTGGGCGTGTGTGTGTGTGTGTGTGTGTGTGTGTGTGTGTGTGTGTTTTGACAGAAGTTTCTTTCCCACCCAGTCCTGTAGCCGTTCGGTCCCCAAAAATACACAGAGGTCCTCATTAATTATAAACTGGATGGCCTAGTAGCTCAGGATTCTTATTAATTAAGTTTTACATCTTAAATTTGCTATTTTTTTGTCTATGTTAGCCGTGTGGCTTGGTACCTTCATCAGCAAGGCATTCTCATCTTGCTTCCTCTATGTCTGGATGACAACTACAGACTGACTCTTTCCTCTTCCCAAAATTCTCCTGTTTTTGTCATCCTGCCTCTGTTTCCTGCCTGGTCACCCTGCGTATACTTCCTGCCTGGCTACTGGCTAATCATCATTTTATTAAAATAATACGTGATAGGATAAAAGACCATTGTCCCACAGCATGTGTATATGACATATATATGTATACATATATATGTATTTTATATGTATGCATATATATGCATATAAATATGGAAGGGGCAGTATTCTCATATTCATGCCTTCTGTCTTTGTAGAACACCACTTTACTTAATTGCTTGCTTACTTCCTTTAGTATTTTGTCATTTTTGTATGGTTCTTGTCAGGTAGATTAGCAGGTAAATGTATTTGTTGCCAAACCTGACACCCTGAGCTGATTCACCTGTCCCATGTGCTCCATAGCATTCACATCCACATCTCCACATAAATAAATGCAAGTTTAAAAAATAAACACACTGGAGAAAAAACAAGATCTAATTAAAGTTTTCATTAAGCTTGACATTTCCAGACCCACTCTCCATAAATCAACTATGGGACCATTGTTACTTAAGAGTCACAAATATATTCAAAAGTTTTAGATTTGGTTGGCAAATAAATGTCAGACGGAGCACAACTTACATTTCTTTCCACAAAGAAGGTACTACCAGCATTCTAAATTCTTACAAAGAAAGAATCTAAGCAGTGAAAGCTGTGCTCTGATGCACTTGGGTTAAGGAAACCTGTCTGGCATTGGTATCTGTTTGGAAGTGTTTACTCTCCATCACTTAGAAAGAATAAAACAGGGAAAAGCAAGATTAGGGAGTAATGTGGAAAGAGCTGGTGTTTGGTAAACCATGATGCCAGTTTCAATATGAACCTCAGGTTCTCTGAACTGAATCAACACCATTCCACAGAAGAATCAATGTTGTTCAGGCCTTCTTCTCCAGTTTGTTCTCCAACTTTCCATGTGCTTAGAAGTACCCATGACTATGTCACTTCTCCTTCGAACATATGCATTCTTTTGGTGCTTGTTTTGTTCCTAAAATCTGCATATTTTGCTGGATGCTATGAGATTATTGCCTTTGACTTTAAGAGGACAGCAGAAGCAGAATAACAATATTTGTGCCTATTTAACAGATTAAGACTATGTGTATACAGATTTTAAACTTAGAACAAGTTATATTTTTGTACATAGAGACTATAGTCTAGTGAAGTTAAATGGTGTTTTTAAGGTCACTGTTTTGTTCTTGGTTCAGCTATGAGTTAGCTGTGGGTCTGTTTACTAGAAAATTCTATGCTCTTCTCAAAGCATCATGTTTATAAGAGTTTATAAAAATGATATTAAAATCAATTGTAATGTATATTAAAAGTGCAGTAGGGTGTAAAAATATCAGAGAGGATAAAGCCTGATGCTTTCTTCAAAGCCTCAATACTAGTATCTCATATACTGCCTTCATAGAATTGAGATTTAATAAAAGTTTGTTAATGTATTTTCCTGGTTTAAAAAGGTTGGGGTTTAGATAGGTTGAGAAAGTACTGTGTGTGTGTGTGTGTGTGTGTGTGTGTGTGTGTGTGTGTGAGTGTGTGTGTCTGTGTGATTGCCTTTAAGGAATGGGGAGATTTGGGTATTCGTAGATTAGAATCAAGAAATGGAGAATCAGTTTCTGTCACATGGTCATGGAAAGAGATTTGGGTCAAATTTGAAACTAATTAGATACCAGGTTAATGCATAAACCTCTCTCTAATCACCTACTTCTGCCATCCAAATCCTCTCTCTTAAAGGTTCCACACTTCCCAAAGAAGGCCTGCCACTGGGGACTAAGTGTTCACACAGTGAGTCTACAAGAACGCCTTCACACTCACATTATAGCAGGATTAGAACTATCCTACCCAGAATAAAATCTTCCCACACATCCAGTTTCACAGGCTCTGTCGTATAATGGGTGACCTAAAGTAGCTACAAAAAGGGTTACCTATGAGTGAAGCATTTCTTTGGTGTCTGTATTTCTCTTTAAGGTCCCAGTGTATCTTCATTTACATTTGATTTTATTAAAAGGTTTTATAAGATCAGTGAGTAAAACTTATTATTTGAAAAATGGTCTCGTATATTCTATGATAGACAGCGTCAACCACAAAGACCAACATTCACGGCTTAATTTTCTAGAGCCTCAAATAACATTACTGTTAGTAGTGTCTCACAGCTGCAGTTTTGTTTGCTCTGTAGGGACAATCACAGGTATGTTGATTTTTAGCCTTGCATCACAGAAATGTCCTCAAGAGTTTGGTTATTTTTGTCCTGAGATTCTTAATTACCTAAGTTCTTTCTTCCCTAGAATTTATCTTGGGCCAAGTGAATCTGATACGAAAGGCACATTCTTCTAATGGCCACATTATGGAAGATAATAACTGATTTAATACCGAGAAGATGCATAGGAGAATAGGATAGCAGTCTCAAAGTACTGAATGGAGGGCTCTGTAGGTAGAGATTATGCTAATTGACTTCCTGAACACTGTCTCTCTACAGCGGTTTCAATAGCCTTTCTCTACAGTGGGGAGTTGCCAAAATTAGAGACGCCTGTAAGTTACATGCACAAAGGAATGATAAAGAATTGTTAAAATGTATCAACTAGAAATTTTAGGGCCCTAACCAGGATGGAGTGTCTGTAAGGTACACTTCCTGTAGAGCTCAATAACATTATTTTGGCTTATTCTTTTCTTTCCCCCAAAGTCCAAGAATAGCAGCTTTACTTTTAGTTAATTTCTGAGTTAAAACTTAGAATTTCTGGACTCTAGCCAGAATTTCTACACAATAAATGGACTAGAGATAAATTGCTCTGTGGTATACCGATCAACACATTGTCTGTACTTCTTTCATCCCTTTCTAAAACATTCCTCTAATCTTACATATTAGAAGAGATATAACAATGACATTTAGAGTAAAGATTGATAAAGATTCTTATATCTAATCAGAGAGAGATGATATGTATGAAGATAAACAACATAACATGTTATATTAAATTATTTTTTAAAACTGTAAATATGTTAATGTGGTATTTTTAGGATTCCCATAGGAAGAGATGGATAAGAGGTTTGCGATAAGATTTAGAAAGACATGATACAGAGTGAAAGCCTGCTAAGTCTAAGTACTGATATTTCTACCCATTCACAGTCAAAGAACATGGATACAGCACCGTGTCAGAATGGTGAAGGAATCTGTTTTAACCGGAGTGGTTTTCACTTCAAAGCTTATATGTAGTGGGGGTTTGAAAGACAACCACGAAATCTGAATTGACTGAGTTTACCAAAACACACACTAAACTAAGAGTTTATTACTAACCACAACAAACAAACAAACAAATAACAAAACAATCACTTTAGTATTAGTTTTCCTGTGCTTCTGGGAATATCCTATCTACTTCAAAGCATTTTAAAGCTACTTTCTACTTAAAAAAACAAAACAAAACAAAAAACAAGCAAACAAACAAACTCCCTGGGAACTTAAGCATCATGGCACGCGCTTGTGTTCATAGCACACGGAGGTTGACTGCAGTAAAAGTACCACAGGTTGAGTCCAGTGTGAGCTACAGGAGAGCTTGTCAAACAAACAAAAGAAAAGAGACCAAAAAACAATTGCAGTCATAATCTTCTGCTATCCTCTGTATACTGAAAATTCACATTTAAGTCTCTAAGGCTCATCAGCCCAATAGTTCAGACCTATTACTGCTTGTTGCTAGGCTTTCTTAATTCATGCCCACAAATGTTCTCTTTCTCCCTCCCCCACCTCTCTCTGTCTCTCTCTGGAAGAAGAAATACCTTTTCTTCTTATTGCCCTTCTCCAGGCATCTCCACATGTCATTGTTCTCTTAGTTGCAGTGACTATATTACCATAGATGCATAAATAGCCCATGTCAGTTGTGCAGTCAGTGCATTTTATATGCTTTCAAGGGATTTACAAACTCTCTTTGACAGAGGAATACTTTACAGCTATTGATATATCTGTAGACGTATGAGGTCTGCAAGCACTTAGGAGAGCCATGAGAGACAAGACCTTGTGGCTGTGTAGAGCCATGAGAGACCTGTGGCTGTGCAGAGCCATGAGAGACACTCTGATCTGTGGCTATATGTAAGCTATCTGCCTCAAATCACTCACCACTACGTTTATACCTGCTTTTGTCCTACCACCACAACTCAGCCTGGAATGGGCAAATTTGGTGCCCACACATAGATATTTTGTACTAATATTTAAACACGCATACATTAATGAAGAGCTGTCTTACACACAGTGGAACATCAGATGTAGACACACCAGGGAAGCTGTAATAGTTTCCCATTAAACGGCAGGATCACAAGATGTACCTTAATACTCTAGATGGAGGATAACAGAATCTGCCTTGTGACAAAGCTGACGGCTAATTCCCTGTGAACTGCAGGCCATGTCACTGATAGCTTTATTAAGAACATCACAGCATTGGCTGAAGAACCCAACTTTACAGACTATTTAAATAAACCATAAAATGCAAATTCTAAAACCAGGGCACACAATTGTAAGAAATAACACAAACTTGAGCTTTAGTGCTTTTATGTGTAATTTTAAATTCTGTTAGACTTTCATGGGAATTTCTAAGTTTTCTTTGTCGAGTAATATAGTTTACAGAGGCTAAGGCTTTTCACTCAAAACAAACTCAATTGGAGTCCAAATCAAACTACTTTCTTTGTTTGAATAATTACAGGTGTAGGCTCATTTTCAATATACTATTCCTTTAATGTTATACACACTGGAGAGAGAACAGACATGTTGTGGGTACTACACACATTGGAGAGAGAACAGACATGTTGTGGGGTACTACACACATTAGAGAGAGAACAGACATGTTGTTGGGTACCACACACATTGGAGAGAGAACAGACATGTTGTGGGGTACTACACACATTGGAGAGAGAACAGGTATGTTGTGGGGTACTACAAGAGTCCAGACTCGTCCATGGGTTGAATAGAGAATTCAACACTTAGGGACAAAAATGTTTGTTTATTGATGGAAAAAACAGAAATAAAGGATCAGATATCACCCTGTTGTCAAGGGAGGTGTCTCCATAGCTGCTCAACCCTCAGAGGTACTCATGGCTGGTCTTTTGTAGGGCTTCATAGCCCTCCTCCTTTTGATATCCCATTTTTTCTCAACTCTCTCATCATTTTCCCATTACTTCATCTCCTCAGACTGAATAGCTCCTGGTTCAGAGAAAGAACAAACTCAGGTGTGGTACCATCTCTGCTGCAAGATGGCAGACTACAGCTCTTTGCAGCCCAACTGTTCTGTGGGGATGCTATCTCTTTTCCTTTGATCTCCTCTCTGACTGTCTTTTCCCTGCTACTCTTCATAGATAGATAGAGAATAGAGGGATGAATGGATGGATATGTAGGTGGGTAGATTATTAATAATAGGCAGATAGATAGAAAAATACTTTAATAGAGACAGATAGATGCATTTTATAAAAAATTCATAGAGATAATGGGCCATGGTGTAATGATCTGTTCTGTCTCTTTAAGAGACAAGCCACACCCATTCCCTCCCCTGTACACTGAGGCAAGCTGATCTTCAGCTTCCAGCCTGAGTTCTTCCTTATCCATCTCCCTCTCCACTTCTCCCCTTCCCTCCTTTTACCTCTACCTCCTCTCTCTCCCCTTCTCCCCTCTCTCTTTACCTATCTCTTCTTCTCCCCTTCTCCCTTCCCCCTCCATAACCCACTAAATAAATATCCAACCTCACTCTGCGTGGCTTGCCTATCCATCTGGTGCCCGCTGCCTGCCCCCACTCGGGGACCTGTGGTGTGGTCTCATGGCTCACTGCCCTCTGCAGCCACTCAGGATCCACAGCATTTTAATTAATACATTACACATGGTATTTGACTCCTCAGATTTAAGTCATTGAACTGGATTTTTTGGAGTTCATTCTGTTACCAGATGACACTGTGTTGGGTCCTATACTCAATCGCCTTACTGACTGTGACCCTCCTTAGGCTCCACAGACATCATGGAAGAGCTCAGCTTCACTGAAAGGTGACACAGACAGTCTAAACTCACGAATATGGGAGTCTGACTTCTCTTTAAGTTTTAAAGAAAGGAAGCAGATCCACTAAAGGTCATTCTGGATTGCAGCAGCCTAAGGTGCTTCAGTCTTATATTCAAATTAATAAAATTTGTACTGCCTTTCCTGGTGCTGGATTTGCACCAGTATCATCAATCTGTGATGATGTCAGTTTGTCCTGAATTGTGCATATAAAATAAACACAATTAAAAATTTCCTCAAAATCCTTAAAAAGTTCATTAAGTAGGTGCCAGTTAATTAGGAGATAAATGAAGGAAACTTCAGTGAAGAAGGGGACAGCTGTAGATAAGAGATGCAAATCTTTCCTACAAGGAAAAAGTTCACCACAAGTTAATGAGAAATCATACCAAAGCTACATATCGAGGTAGCTGTCCATCCAAAGCAGACATTTGCAAGTAAGATTCAGTAAAGAAAATGACATACGGAAAATAACCCCCTTCAATTACTCCAAATATTTTGTAATGTAAGGAAGGATAGATTGAAAATGTGTAAATACCAAGCTATTCAGCCATGAAGTATTTGCAGGTGACCTAGGTCAAATCCCTTTATAGGCACCCTGACCCCTGTGAACCCTCATGATTCTGTGCACCATGTTCTCCTGGTGTCTTTGATCCCTCTGGTACCTTTGATGCTTCCTCCCCCTCCTCCTTAGGAATCCCTGATCTGTGTCTAATGTTTGGCTGTGGGACTTCTGCATTTGCTCCCCTCAGTTGCTGGGTGAAGCCTCTCCAGTCTCTTTGATGAGGTTTCTGCTAGGATCCGGTCCCAGAACACTCTGCAGGCAGGACAAATTAGCTTAATGTTCTTGTGGGATTATTAACAGTGGGAGCAGAGGGGTGGTCACTAATTACTTTGCCTATTTATTGAACACTTTTCTTCCTACTGGGTTGCCTCCAGTCTTTACATGATGTTATATACCTGGTCTTATTGTAGCATATTATGCTATGTTTGGGTGACGTCTCTGGGAGGCTTGCTCTTTTGTGAGGGAAGAGAGAGAGGGCACGAATCTGGAAGAGAGGGGAAGGGGGAGGAAAACTACTGTTGGGATGTAATATATGAGATAATGATAATAGTAATAATAAATGCACAAACAAACTTTTTTGAATACAGAAAGACAGTTATTAACTGACAAGCTGATGCGAAGTTTCCAAGTAGTGGAGCTGAGGGAGCCAAAATGAGATTCCTCATGAAGAAGCCTCTTCCCTGGAATGCTCACCAGTTGACTTCTGCAGTCAGGAGACTATGGACTATCATGTTCTTGTTACAATAGTGTAATATTGAATGTTTAGAAGGTGGGTTTTCTTACTTAAACTTAAAAGCTTAAATAAAGGTGGATTTTCTCAGAGAACCAGCATCCAAAATTTAGAGATGCATATGTTACTGGAGGTCCCTGGGTTAAAAGGCAGCAGATAGAAAGCAGAGGTTCCTCCTTGTTTCCTGGATTTGCTGGAGTTGTGGACTGTAGGCTTGTTATCCTTTGCTTTATGTCTAATATCATCTACAAGTGAGTACATTCCATGCTTGTCTTCTTGGGTCTGGGTTACCTTACTTAGGATTTTTTTTTCTAGTTCCATTCATTTTCCTGAAAATTTCAGGATGCCATTGCTTTTTACCACTGAATGTTTTGAGGGTGGGTGAAATGTGGAATGGGAGGGAGAAGGGGCATGGGGAGGAGAACAAGAAGGATTGGGAAGGTTGAGTTGGGGAAAGGATAAAGAGGGAGAGCAAGGAAAGAGATACCTTGATAGAGGGAACCATTATGGTGTTAGTGAGAAACCTGGTACTAGAAAAATCCCCAGGAATCTACAAGCGTGATCCTAGTGAAGAATCTAATCAATAGTGGAGAGGGTGCCTTAACTGGCCTTCCCCTGTAATCAGATTGATGACTATCTTAATTGTCATCATAGAACCTTCATTCAGTAATTGATCAAAGCAGATGCAGAGATACACAGCTAAGCACTGGTTTGAGCTCCTGGAGTCCAGTTGTGGAGAGGGAGAGGCAAAGGGGTCAAGACCATGGAGGGGAAACTCACAGAAACAGTTGCCCTGAGCAAGTGGGAAATCACTGACTCTGGACTGACAGCTGAGGAACCAGCATAAGCTCAAACTAGGCCTTCTGAATGTGGATGACAGTTGTGTGGCTTAGGCAGTTTGTGAGGCCACTTGTGGAACTGGAATTTATCCCTAGTGCATGAAGTGGCCCTTTGGAGCCCATCACCTATGGAGGGATACCTTGCTCACCTAGAAACAGGGGGAAAGGCGTTGGTTCTGCCTCAAGTGATGTGACAGACTTTGTTTACTTCCCATGGGTGGCCTCACCTTCTCTGAGCAATGGAAAGAGAGTAGGGTGGGTGTAAATTGTGGGGAGCAGAGAATGGGAGGGAGAGGGAACTGGGATTGGTATGTAAAATAAAAAGATTATTTTTTTAAAAATAAGTAAAAAAATAAATAGATCAAACAAACAAAGAAAGAGAGCAGAAGTGCAAATTTGGAAAATTGGTTGATGATCATCAGTTTTCAAGACTCTGATTTATGAGAAACCTGGAAGTTCTTTAGATGATATGAAACATTGTGTTTGTTTATAGTTTACTGTCAGTGAGATTCAAGGCAGGTTACTACAGCAGGAGGTTGCTTGTTTGTTTCCTGGCCTCCCAGACTCCTGAAATAATCACACAGAAACCATATCATTTGTAATACTGTTTGGCCAATAGCTTAACCACATTTTTGGCTAACTCATACCTTAAATTAACCCATCTCCATTAATCTGTGTATCACTACAAGGCTGTGACTTACCAGGTAATGTTCTGGCATCTGTCTCTGGTGGGGCTACATGGCTTCTCCCTGATTGTGCCCTCATTCTCCCAGCATTCAGTTTAGTTTTCCCCTTCTAGCCCTATCCTATCTTATCACAGGCTCAAGGAGTTTCTTTATTGCCCAATGGCATTCACAGCATACAGAGGGGGATCCCACATCATGTTACAAACACATTGAGACAGAATGAAACAAAAGTTTGAAAAGTACATTTAAAAAAGTTGATATTTTATAAATTTTTCATAACTATCAAAGTAGGTAAATGCTCTCAACTTGCAATCTATCAGCATATCAATTTTTTATGTGTTTAGTCACATAAAAGCAAGTTATGCATATCGGAGCAGTTGAAACCACAGGCTAGAGAATAGAAAAGCCTGTGAGATTTGTTTCCATCATTTCTTCAGGTAAGTGATGTCATTCATGTGTTTTCTGTGCTGGGGTAAACTTTCGGGTTAATTTCATCATCAGAAAGTTCTTACTGTGTCATGGATTCAGTTTCCAGAACATAAATGGTGCTGATCAACCAACTTTAACTTCAACCTCAGTAGTTTTCTCAGGCTATATCAACATGGGAAAAAGGCAGGAAAAGCATTTATGCACGTTTTCCCTAGTTAAGTTTTAAAATTAGCTCTGATCACCAATATTTGAATAGCTATAAGGCATGAACTAGTTTTTCTTTTCCCATGTGATAGACTATGTTACTGACCTTGACTTATTTATTCTCTTTGAAGCTGGAACAAGTGATGTGTTCTAATAATTCAGGGATGAAACTTAGAGAAAATGGGAGAGAGGTATACACCAATATCAATGTCCAACTTTGGCATAAAGTGAGGAAATGAGACAATATGGAACCATATAGAATAAACACTGTTTTTCATACTAAAATAAATGGTGTAACCTTTCATTTGTTTTTTCAGACCATCATAGCTGTTTAATTCTTTCTGTAACATAGTGCTAGGTGAAACATCATAATCTATTTTATTATGTCATTTAACAAACACATGTTTGGTACTAGTATGTATAGCAGAAGCTAAAATCTTGTGAACACTACAGCAGACTATAAAACAAGATTTGAGGTAATTTTGATAGACACCTAGTTGAAGAAGAAAACAAAATGAAAGAGAAGAATGAATATTTTTAAGATAGAGTGAAAATAGTACATTAAATTTAATAAGCATTCACAAACATGATTGCCTAAACAACAACAATAGACATGCTAATGTAGACAATAGAAAGTTCACAAGGCCTAAGATATACACAGAGAATTACAGGCAACTAATGCTGAGACCGGGTGAAATAGTCTTTGCAGGGAAGTACACACTAATTGGCTATCCAATTACAAATAGTCAGTCCTGAAAACAATGATTAATGAAAGAAGAAGCAAGAAATTTGGAAGAGAATTAAGAGGGCTATATGGGAGGGTTTGAAGGGTGGAAAGAGAAGGAGGAAATGGTATTGTTGTAATCTCAAAAATAAAAGAAATAATTAAAGAAAACTAAATATTTATTATATGATATAGGATCAGAATTGCCCAAAATTGAAAAAGAGATTGATGATGAAAATGAACATTTAATGGGACTTTGCATTCTGTAATGTGAGTCCTACATCCACAGATTCAATCACAAATTAAAACAGATTTAAAATTTGCATCTGGGACTGGAGTGGAGGCTCCCTGAGTAAGAGAATGCGGCCCTTGCAGATATGGTCTCTGTGTGAATTACACATACACATACAGTATACATACAGGCATATAAGTAAAACATTCAAACACATAAAATTAAAATTAAATAAACATTTTAAAAAGCTTCTATAACAAACAAACATTTTTCATTATCCCTATTATTGTGTAAATATTTACATATCATGAAAAATGCATTACATATTCTAGCAAATTTGAACTGCTTAAAGTATAAAAGATTCTTGAGCATTTATAGATTTTAGGTGTCTGTTGGGATTCCTTGTCTCTATCCCACATGAATGCTGAAGGTTGGCCTGATACTTGTGTTGGTTATTGGTATAATTTGAATTTCTGTGTCTTTTCAAAACTTAACTAAAATGAGCATGTTAACAGGATTCATGATGTAGATTTAGTAGTCTAGTGTTTGGCTAGCTACAAGATCCTGAGTAAAATCCCTGATAAGAGATGGGAGAAGTTGGGAGGAAGGGGAGAAAGGTAGAGAGAAGGAAGCAGGGCTTTGATTGATTAGGGCATGAAAGTCTGCCATCATAAATGGATTAGCACCTTGCAAATGGGTTTTAATCACCCTTTAGTATTGTGAGACAGAAGTGCTTTTTTTAGATGAAGTGTATGCCAGATACTATCTTAGAAGGAGAACACAGGCCTCAATGGATTTGGTATATGATAGAAATATAAACTCAAGTAAGATATCTGACTTTCTTGAGCCTCAGCTGGCTCAAGTCTTAGCTATTATCTAAATGGTCTGTGCACCAGCTTCTCCCTCACTCTAAAATCTTAAAGGATTTAGACAGCCTTTGATGTAGAATTTGAGCAATCCATAAAAGTATTGATAAGATAATATAACATGGATCTTTTAAAGACATGAGTGTTCCTTCATGGCAGATGACAAACACATTCCCACAGGTGCTCATATAGTATACATCTTTGGTTTGCTATTAAACTAAAGAGAGATTAGATTAGGTCAGTATAAAATTCCAAAGGTGGTAAAGCGATAAACTTAGAAAATTCACAGATATCTTAGTGATTATCTATAGGAATGTACTTTCCAAGAGCTGGATAAACAGGAATTTGAGGTTTGTAGGCTGAGGACTAAATTCACAATGCATCACTCAAGAAGACAGAGCAGAAAACTGTAAGAATCAATAGAGGCCCAATGTTTTCTTCTGCATAGCTACCAAAGCTTTAGTTAATATCATCAAGTAACAGAAATAGAGAAAGTTTGCTTAGGAAAAGAACATGAATTGTCAAAGCTACTATGTGGGCAAGATTTTCAGGAAGCACTTTGAGCTCAAAATATCTAAATAATTATGAAGCATTTACATAACACTTGACAACAGCTTTTTAAAATCACCTTTATTGCTTTTAAAGTAAAGGATGTATGCCATATTAGATGCGTGGAGGCCAGAGGACAACTTTGTGGAGTTGGATCACTCATTAAACTTTTACCGCAGCTTGGACTCAGGTCCTAGGTTCAGAAAATTCTTTTACCCACCGAACCATCTCACGATTCCTTTGCAGACAATTTTTAGGTGAGCAATGTGTTTTAGTATGATATGAAGATGGTAGTTGTACATTTGACTACTCATTTGAAACCAGTGGAACTGATGTTAGATATATAATAAACATACCATATAGTCCATGGGACAGCAGATAAAGCACAAAAAGCTTGCATTGCTTGGCAAGCACCTTCAGATGATTTTGAGGCATCTACTTGTCAGAAACACTGTAGGTTTCCATAAACTTCATGACCCACAATAACACCCCCCCCAAAAAAGATTATCATTAATGTCTCCGAACAGAAATGTTGTTCTAGGCATTTGGATACTTTTGTAAATGGAGGAATCTGGCCAGGTCCTATGTGGGACAGAGACCCAGGGAAGATTCAAGCACTAGATTCTAAAAGCACCAATCCTTATGCACAGAAAAAAAAATGTGATTGTCAGTTCCTTCCTGAACATTTGTAAGTAGAAGAGGAAATAAGTCAAAAACAAAGACAATAAAAAAGTATTTATTTTTTTGTTCAGAATTCTGCCTGATTAATGGTCTGGGCTGCCTGCCTACATTTAATGAATGCAGTTCTTAGATTCACATGGAGCTCTGTAATAGATATGAAAAAAATGGGAGCAATGTTTGCACTGCCGAACATTTTAATTTTCAATGTCTATACAGATGTTGAAAGAAAGAGCAAAGTTGGTTTTTATTCCCACTGCCTTAGTTTATTCTTTTTTCGGGACAGGACAGTGCGAATGAGAAAGAATTTTTATTCACAAAAAGTAGAACAAATTTAATGAAATTAAAACTGTCTGCAGATTCTATAGAACTGGTTGACCTTACCTCTTTATTACTTTTTCTATGCAAATCAGTGTCCAGCTGTTGTTGCGAACATAATAGCCGGATAACACACATTTTTGAAGTTCCTTGAACAGATGGATTTACATGCAAATAGCAAAGGCGAGTTCAATAGTTCAATGCACGCACATGCTATCATACAATCCCTTGACTGAAGTCACTGTAGGTGTATACTGCAGTTTATTAAATAAACGATTAAAGCTAGAGATGCTGATCCTTCTGGAAATACAATGGGACACTGTTGTGTAATTCAGCTTAGTTGGCTGTTTTAAGGTCTTGAACTTACAAAGATATAATCAACAAGAATTTCAGATGCCTTCTGAAAAACATTTTTTCTTTATCATGATTTTATGACATTTTGATGTCATCTAATGGTACACGATAGGTGTTGGCTTCACAAATAGTTTGTTCAAGATAAAAATAATATACAGGGAAAGAGAGAAATTAGACAGGGATGTGAAGTAAGAGATAATTTCCATACAGGTATAGTAATGGATAAAAGGACATTTAATCTCAAATTGGAAGTAGGATTTCTATCAACCCCCAAAATATATAGTAAACACTGTAGCATGATTAATAAAAATTCAGAGACAAGATATTGGGAAGCAGCCAGCCTCTGGCTCTTACCTCTACCTCAGTGTGAAAAACAAAACACCAAATAAATGTTTATGCAAATAAATTTAATTTATGAAATTCAAGGTGTGTAGAAGAAATTGCTGGTGCTATGTTGAATGTTATTATGTTGATCATAGGGGATCGAGAAAGGTAAAGACTTGCAAGGAGGTAGAAGCTGTAGTTTTTCTTCTGTTTGTGTGACTTCATCAAAAGCAATTGCTGTGAAGGGTCACATAAAGAAATAGGCCACAAAAGTAGTAACTGGTAAGTTGATAGATGTTAATAGAACAGCAAAATTATGATCTCCACAAGGAATGAATATATACATATTTAAAGAAAAATTTTGTGATATTATCCCAAATTATATATATGTATATATTATAGATTTATATATATACATAAAATATATACATACATAACACACATATATACATATACACATATGTATATGTTTCTTCCATTGGCGTTTAGACAAAAGGAATGCTAGTCAACCACACTGAAGTATAGTCTTGTCACTGTGCACAAGTGCCTTCAAGATGCATTCTCAGGTCAATAAAGGAAGATAAAATCCTCTCCTGGAAGAGAAAGATTCTGACATTATTGAAGACAGTTCATATTTATGAAACAGATGTCAATTTCACTATGAATCATGATGACTTTAAGCATAGTGGGAATATGTCTTCCTTTTAGTTCTGTATCAGCATGCTGTCGTTACCACTTTTTTAAAAGGTCTCAAATTTTCCAAACCCAGAGATTTGAGCTAATGATAGCATTATATTCTATATTGCTTAATGTCTTTTCATCTCTTGGATATTAATAAATTAAACAGAAATGTAGATACAAATAAATGTGATCATCAGTGATTTAAAAATCTTTATTTTATTTTAAATGGTTTTATACCATAAATAATTATTTCAAAGTTTGAATCACGGAAGAATATGATAGCTCAGTTACAAATCTTGTGTTGTGCATTCCATGTCTATTTCAATCTGTCAGCCCGAGTTAGTATCCATCGTCCTTTTCTAACCAGTTAAATCATTTGTACTAAGATAATGTTTGGGATCTAAGTAAAGAAGCCATCCAGTTTATTTATCAATCAATGAGTATAGTAAATTTTTATTTGTTGATGGAGTCATTTTTGATTTGTTTTGTTCACTTACAAATTATCAAAATATTTTACATGAGATTGTACATGCCTAATATAAACATACTAGACATATACATATATACACAATAAACATATACATATATAACATATATTACACACATATAAGTATCACTCTATCTCTTCCCCATCCCTCATATATATAATATATAAAAATGTATGTATATATCTTAATATGATGACTCTCCACATAGTGCCAGTACTTTCAGTCACAACACTTGCAATGCATTTTTTAGCTTCAATTTATTTGTATCCAATTTGTATTGGATATTTATTTGTATTGTAAACATTAGTTAGGCATTTCCTTTGTGTTTATCATGTTGATAGGCAGAAATTCTATCCTGTAATTGAGTTTAAAGTCATATTTTTTTAGACATAACACATACACACACACAAAATCAGCTCATTTATTCCTGTACAAAATGTAAAACATTTCCACATACTCTGAAATACTGATATCATGAGTAAAAATGTATTTTCTATGTTCAGAATTTTGGCTATGGGAATTGTCAGATCATCAAAGTATTTATTTTTCTGTCATAAGTATGGAAATAGTAAATCTTGATATTTGCCACAACTGCATGTCTCCTTGTTGGTAATTTATTTTGGCAATAAATAACCTACTGGCACATTTGAAGAAAAGTTTAAAGTAGAAAAATCCAAGGGAGCAGAAGTTTGTGCAAATCTATGAAAGACAAATCAAAACTGATTGTTCTCCAAATGCTCCAAGACTTGCCTGGATCACAGTTGTTAATGTCCAGAGTGTCAGTGGGATGCCTGGCTTACCGGCTCTTCATGTTTGTCAGCTCAGCTGGGTGGTGAAACGTTCCTTAGGACCACTGACCTGAAAAGCAACAGAGGGAAGAACCTCAGTCAGCCGGGAAATCTCATTTTGGATGATCTTTTCTCCGTGCCTGTGCTTTCTGGTCTCTGTTGTATATGGGTTTTTATCCAAAATGCATAAAAGGGAACTTTTGCTTTTTAAACACTTGAGTGGACTTGATACTTGTACAAGATGCAAATGTGAATAACACTAAATTCTGTCCCTAAGGTGTTCAAGACCCCTGAAGGGAAAAATTGTTATTGATATGTTTATGGTACTATGAGAACCAAGGGGTGAGCATGTTGTTGGCATAGGTAGTAAATGTGAGCCGGCAGAAAATTTTTGAATAAGCTAGTCTGCATGTTGAACAATGAAGAAAAGCTTGTCTGATGAATAGAAGAAATAAGAATATTAACAATAGCTAGCATTGAAGCCGTGTTTGCCTGGCATTTATTACTGCATCTGCTACTGTCAATCACCCTATACACTAACTGAAAAGACCGTTTTTATTTCACATATAAGATTAAGATATTGCAGGAGGCAAAGTGACAGATGCAATGTTCAAAACCCAATCTATTCCCAGTGAATCTTCCTTTTAGCAAGGCTCATATACAAAAATGAAAAGAAAAGGATTTGGACAATGATGCTAAATTATTGTTTTTCACATTTGCATGTTACAAAGTAGAAAAATGGTATGTAAGAAAGTAGAGAAAATAAGAATAATAACAATATAATATAGTAATATTCAAAAGACAGTATTCTAGTCAGCTTTCCATTTCTATAAGGTATCAATAATAATCAACTTTTTTATTTTATAAGCATTAATATTAAAAGTATGCTTTAAATAAAAAATAGTCATTTGTTTCACAGCTTGGGAGATTTCAGTCCATGACTTCTTATCTCTGCTCTTCTGGGACTGTCTATGAATTCTCAGATTACCTAATAGCAGATAGAATTGCAAAACTATCTGGATAATGCATCAAGAAGTCAAAGGGAAGGAAGACAGGGATGAAGTCGTATTATTCCCTTTAGGAGCTCACCTCAGTGACATACAGCCTTCTCTCTAGACTTCATCTTTTAAGTCATCCACCTGCCCCATAGAGGTGACTCAAGAGCCAACCCTTTAATGCATAGTAGAGGTTAAGCCATTGGTTATTGTCCAAGATGTACCAGAATATGGATTTTACTTAGAAATCAAGGATCCCACCATGACCTCTTTTTCTATAATTATTATTGTTTTGCACACACATATGCAAAAAATATTTTTTAGAAAACATCAAGCTACTGAGTTGAGATAGTGATGCCATCTGCTGTCTGTACAGGTATTAAGGCTGGCCACTAAGGATTCAGAAAATTGTCAGCTGACTCACTCTGGAAAAAAATAATTTTCTTCTCTTAGCAGCTACTGACAACTTATAGTCCTTTATGCATTGGTGGTGCCTTGTGACATTAACTCCCATCCAAGATGCCATGATAACATGTGTGGCCTTGAGCGGTGCTTGTGCCCGGAGCCGTGCAGCTTTCTCTTCACATACAGAAGACACTAGCTCACAGGACACATCCTGGGCCCTCTTACTGAAATAAATGCCACCGGTAGAAGGTACTTGATCACTCTAACTGGGAGATGCTGTAGAGATGCTCAACACAAAGCTAGGTAACAGCCAGAAGCAGTGGGTGGCAGGCTACTTTCCATTGAAACATTTAATGCTAAAGAAATATGACAGTGTGACCAAGTATGCCTGGTTTTGTGCTTGTTTGCTTATTTTCTGTCTTCCTCCCTCCCTCCCTCCAGCCCTCCCTTCCTCCCTCTTTCTTCCTTCCTTCCTTCCTTCCTTCCTTCCTTCCTTCCTTCCTTCCTTCCTGCCTTCCTGTCTGTCTGTCTGTCTGTCTGTCTGTCTGTCTGTCTGTGTGAATGTGAGACAGTCTTACAGTGTAGTCCCAGCTGGCCTTGACTAGTTAAACAGATAAGGCTATTCTCAGATTACCAGAGATTCACCTGTTTTTGCTGGAGTTTAAGGTTTGTGCTGCCCTGACTGGCCAGATTTACCTTTTAAACATGTTTATCTCTCACAGGAAAGTGAATGAAATTAAAAAATATGTTGAGAGATAATGTACCAAGACATAGCCGTCTAATAAAAATATTGGGTCTCTCAGATTCTCTCTAGAACAAGTGAGTAGATTTCAGTGTTGAGTTTGGAGGCATTGAAAACCTTGATCATCTGGGAGATTTGAATGTACATAAAATGCAGGGTGTTTCATAAAATTTCTCAAGATTTTGATTACAAAAATGGCATACACTTAACTTTCATTGTCTCTTTCTTCCCACATTGAATTAATGTAATGCAAAATGCTGCATCAGTGAATCTTTCCAAGAACACAGTTTCTGATAAAGGGAGAGATTTATTTTCTGTTTATTCTTTACCTTTACTCACATGTTTTTTTGAGAAACATCACTGGGTCTAAGTCTCTCTGTTGTCTACTAAAAGATGAGAAGCACACAGTTTCAGAAATAGACAGGTACTGTGGAAAATGCTGATACAGTGCATGGACTAAACCTTCACATTCAGGAGTCTTGGCTCCATACTGCAGAAATAGGGAGGCAACGTCTAACAGATTTGTGCTTGTCTTCCTATGGCTTACTTAAAACCAAATCAGTGATAGTAAGATAAGACAGGATGAATACTGGATGGATCATAGCAGGCCTTAAAAGTATCCTATTCCTGTGCTAAATTGGTTTGTGACCTAGAGCAAGTAATTTCTTCTCTCTGGACTTATCTGTAAAAGTCATTATTTTATTTACATAATCCATTTCATCTACTAAATTATGGACTAAGAAAGAGTTGTTAGAGCTGCTGCAGGTTAGTCCACAGGAAAACACAAGCCCTGGGGTTTTTTGGCAATGTTCTACTTCTGATTTCTGAGTAGGCACTTTCCTAAACCATGCTTTACCAAAGGCTTGAGTTAAATATACAGATAACTATAGATATAATTTACCAGTATCTCAACTCAATTTACACACAAAATATAACCATACAGATGAGTAAAATGTTATATAATTTGCCCATAAATCTCTCCCTTATTTTAAGGCATTGTTAATTTCCAAAAATCTTCACTAAGCATGACAATTGGATGCAACGCAAGGCAGTGGTGACCTCAGAAAACATCAAGGTGGTCTATTCTGATCAGCAAGCTCTTGTTTGAATAATCCCCTTGAAAGTAATTTCTTTTGAAATATAGTCAGGCTAGTACCATATTTGCATGGTTTTAATCAACTGGTCTGAGACATTATAGGAATTAATTGGCTTCAGATAGCTACTCATTTGGAAATTAGTTTAAAAATATTGGCAACTGCGGTGCCACATTGAGGTGCATTATTCCAAACAGAAAAGTGTCAGAACATAGGAAGAACAGATGCAACAAGTGGACCCAGGCACTAAAAGTTCAGCTCACACACATGTCTATCAAAGTTCCCCTTTTGATTGTAGTGAACTGTACTTAGTAGGCTGAAGTCAGATAAAGACTTCTGGAAAGTACCTGGATTTTGAGGAAGCAAGAAATTTCTAGAAATAACCATACAGCAATGATATTGAGCCTTGTGGGCCTTAGTTCCTGCCCTTGAATAGACAATAGAGTTTCTTAAAGCTTTCAACAGTTCAATACCAGGGTGACCACTTGAACTAGCTTCCAAAGAGACAGAAACTTGTGCTGGACAGATGCTACTAATTGTTACTTAAAATAAGAATTCACAGGAGTGCAAACTAACAAATCGTTTTGGTGAGTTACCTAATAGGTATTACTAAAGTTGAAGATATGCACATCTTTAGACACACAAAATTCTACTCATTAGGAGGGTCCTCCAGTATTCTGCAGAGACGCACACAGAATCATGAACACAATTTTGATGACAATATTTGATATACTAACCCATCAGTATGAGAGTAAATAAATCAGTTGTTTTCATGTATTGAAATAATGCTCAGAAGGACAAATAATTAAAAAAGAAATGTATTAACATTAAGGAATCACTTAAATATATTTATGAGTAAAATCTACACAAGAAGTATGATATAGATACACATAAACATTAAAACAGAGTTTTATCCGTAATTACACAAAGATATATAGGATGATAAACACCAAGCTCACTACACTGACTCCCATGGAGAAGGCAGTTGGAAGGTAAATTGGTGAAGGGTATGATAAGCTTTAGGTGTGTATTGTGTGAATTTGTATGGTAGTTTCAATTCACTCAGTAACTTCCTAGGAAATATTTCATAATACAATTTTATATTTGGAGAAAAAAATTTACCTATTCATCTGCTTATCTATTTGTCAATGTACATATATACATACATACACAAACACACACACACACACACACACACACACACATACACACACACACATATAGTACTGAACGTCAATGTTTTGCCAAACAACATTTTAGAGATAATGAGAAAATAAGTGAACTAGAGGGGCAGTGCTTATCTTCCAGGAGTTTACACTCTAGTTGGCAAAGTATATAGGGAATTTTGTAATACAGTATAGGCACTGAATAAGGAAAAAATATACATAAATTAAAGGAAACCATAAACAACAGGATGCATTTTGTTTTATCTGGAGCAAAATCTACAGAAAATAACTCTCATAGGCATACTGAACAAAAATTATATATAGTGAATTTATTAATCTTCTGTTTTCTTGCTGCCTCAGGATGTGATAACCTCTTCTAGCTAGGCTTGGGTTCTTAAGGCTAATTACTTAAAGTAATTTATTAATGATAGTGATTTCAAGTTCTGTACTAAAATAAAAATTTATAAGTAAATTTATATTTTTAGATTATAATCTGATTTTATCCTGTCGTGTGATTTTGTGTCCTGATACCTCATAGAGTATCAATAGTGACAGACACTGTATAAGTCAAACATGCATTATGTGTTAGAGACAACTTCATAACTGTGTTTTCATCAAAGATTTTGTGTATGAAGATTGGCTCAAGTGGACAGAAAGATATGCCTCTGACAAGCCATGCCAATGGGGAAATGTGTAGGGGTTCTCGTTTATCTCAGTCTTTGGTACTCAGTGAAGAGTGTGAAGAACAGAGGCTAGACCACCTACAAGTACCAGAAGGTCACTCAGTTTCCAGAGCAAAGCTTGCCTTGAAACTCAGCTGGTGTGGTGTCACCTGTGGGTGACTGTTTTGTTCTGTATATTTTTGTGTGCAAGTGTAGGTATTTAAATTTAGCTAATAAACTGAATAATCTTAAAAAAAATAAAAGCACTGCTTTAGTTACTATATTTAGGTTAAGGAGAAAATTATTTTCAACTGCTCAAAAATGTTTTCTTTTAGAATTTGAGCTTTGTGAAAAATGACACAAAACATGATATCCTCACTCCTAGTCTGTCTTTTATAGTCTTCACACTAAAAAAAAAAATTGTTCTGAACTGATTTCTTTAGAGGGAAATAAAATTTAAGCCATAATTTACATATTTTGAAACCTTATTTTTATAACATCCCATAATGTAGGCTAGGCATATGTGGACTCGATTTTTTTCACATGCAAAGATTAGTATGCAGGCAGAGTATAATATTCCCAGGCCTATATCCTGATAACCAGAGGCAAGCTGACTGGAAGAGAGATTGGCTCCTAGTACAATGTTCCTCCCTGTTTCTAGATGGCCCCCAAACTTGTCAAGATTTTCATAAAGTATGAACTTACTATCCAGAGACTTCACTATATTCTCAAGTCATATGAAGCATTTACTACTGGAATTTATAAACTTTTCAAGCTAAAAGAGGCGTTGGGGATTACTCAATTTGAAGTTTCCTACAGTAAATCTGTAGAATATTACTCCTACGGGCCCATTATTAATTGATGCTTTTCAGAAGGAAGCACATAAATGTTATGTCAGATTTCTGAATGCTTAGGGATAAGAAAGGTAAATTCCATGAGGATATGGGTCATGTACTATGTCTCAAACATGTTTGACTATCGGTTTCCTTCTTGTGTTTATCATGTTGAAAGCTGGAAAACATGTTTTAGGAAATATGAGTTTAATACAATACTGAGTTCTTTTCAGGAGTTGAAAGTGCTCTTACAAATAGTAGTCACAAAAAAGGAATAGATTATTACTCCACAAGAGAGGAATTTCTCATTTATTTCTTCTCTCCTCAGAGCTCCACTCCTCACCACAGATATGTGATCCCCTACTTCTAACAGCACAGCATAGATGATCTCCTTTGTGACTGGCTTCATATGCTCAGAAATACACAGCTGCAAATTTGTCATTCTTGTTGTAGAACTGTAACCCAGCGGGAGGGCATACTCATCTGCTCAGCTATTGCCTGGCACTTGAGCACTTTCCATGTTTATTTTGTTTTTATTCATTTTGTTTGCTTTTATGAAAACTGCATTAGAATCATATATATGTGTATGTATGTATATCACATATCTCTCTCTGTGTGTATGTGTGTGTGTTGTGTGTATATGTGTGTAGTCATAGGTATATAGATTTATTTTAATGACTATTAATTCTAAAGTGTTAGCATTCCATCTCAATAGCAAATACCTAAGATAATCACCTCTAATCTTGAGGTGGTTATCTTTCTTCAGACTTTGATATGGAAAAATGTGTTATGGCAGAGAGTTTGACATGGAGTAAACTCACTAACTCTATAATCACTAAGTGAAAAAGAGGAAGGGAAACTTGGGGCTAAAATTCCATAACCCTCTTTCGATGAATGTCCTCTGTGATCTGATTATATCCCATGGGTCACCAACTCTCAGTGATTCCACCAATTCTCATAATTGTTACCGTTGGAGTGTGCCGTTTACACATGAGTCTTAGGAGGATAGGTAAGTCCACAATATCAAAATTATGAAACAGTATTCTTATCTCATTTCCTATTTTCACAATATACTTGTATAATAAACAAGTATAAAACCATGTTAAGCACTTGTTTACATGTTTTTGGTCAGCTGGGACTGAATGTGGTGTTTTATTTTTCATTGATGGACTGCCTGAGGGATGGATTTGCATTAACTGCTGGTTGTCGAAGCTGGTCTTGGTTAGATAGGAATACTCTCCATCTCTCAATATTTCTCTCCCTCTTCAGCAATACAATTCAAGCAAGCTCACACTACACAGGCAGAGAACCTAGGTCACAACTGACAGGAAAAGGTGGTTTTCATATTATTTTGATTATGTAATCTCCACAAACACTGCTGAAAAGTCATTCAGAAATATGAACTTATTGTGGAAACTTGGGAGATCATAAACTGTTTCTTTAGTTTTGAAAAAAATGGAAGGACACATAAAACTAGCTCACATCACATACTGCCATTCATATTAGCACACATGGAGTGAATGAATGAGGCCGGCAAAGCTACTAATAACTCCCACTACATTTAGTTCTGGTTGAGAGGTATTCCTACTCCAAATGTCGACCAATCATTTTTGTTTATTTGGCTATTGCTGTTTAACATTGCTGTTTGTGGGGTTAGGAGCTGTAGTTCTGTGGTAGATTGGATGCCTAAAAGGTGTGAGTCTCTGAGTTTGCTCTCAGCCCCACACATACAATGCCTACCTTTTCATCCTGTTTTTCCTTTCTTCTCTTAGGGATATTCAAAGACTTGAGATTGTAATTTTCCTCTAAGTTGTCATTTTATTTAATTTGTCCGAATTATGTTATGTGACTGTGGATACTTTTTCTAGATCTGTCAGGTTAAACATGATCTTTTAAGAAATCTTTTATAGAAGATATTCTTGATATTTGTTTTGGTTTTGTGGGATTTTACTCAGACTTTTGATTGAGCTGTATGTTTCTTTTATTTATAGGGCTATGGAGGGCTAGGAAGACTATATGTACATGTAAATATAGTTTTCCACTCCTTTGTTCTGTACCTCTCCCTTCTCTCTTTTTACTTTTCAAGCTCTTCATAGCGTCTTTCATGACAAGTCTTGTAAAAAAGTCACCCATTTCTGTTCTGGAAAGCATCACCATGTTCGTGTTCTCATCCCTCTGCTAGGGTGTGAGTTCCTGAGTGAAAGAGAAAATTTTTATTTGCACAATCTTTATGTATTAGAACTAGGGATAAAATAAAACAATGTTAAGAAACATCAAACTAATAATATTTGAGAGACTAGATAGGAGAAATGACAGTATTGTTTAGATCAATATGCAATGATTTTTAAAATTTATTATACATAACATACAATATTTATTATAGCAGGAATAGGAAGTTAATATAGTAAGTCTTATGGTTTAAAAGGGACAGAGCTAGCCCTTTCTCGCAGTTACCAAAATCTGTAGTTCCATAATATAAATCCTTCTAGGGAGATAGAAACCAACTTTAACCAGGAGATATTTGAATAGCGATTTTACTTAAAAAGAATATAACGAGAGATAAGAGGACTCTAATACCCATGTTCCAAGCTCTACAGGGTGCTCAGTACCTCACCTCCTGGGCACGTCACGGTGAACAGAACTGAAACTGTCTATGAATGGTAAGAGGCTGTTCCTGTTAGGATGTGCGTAGGCGTCAGTGAGCTGACTCAGCGCTTAAGAGCACTTGCTGCTCTCACATGTGATATGTAGCACTACATTAGTGGGCTCATAATCACCTGTAGATCATGTTCCAGGGGATCAGTTGTGCTCTTCTGGCTTCCAAGTGCACTGAGGCCAGCACACATGACATATACACTTAAAAATATTAATAAACATGTGCATGAAGCCTTCTGTTTCTGAAAATGAAGAAAAGACTTATCTCACTTTACTTGCCATTGCAGACATGTGAAAGGGTTGGTTTTTTCTTTTAGGCACTAGACAAATAATCGGATGATATGATTCTTAAGTAAAAGAGAAGAACTTGAAGTAAATTCTATATTAATATGAATTTTGTGTTCCATAGCAATTACCAAATTGTGAGATACTGAGATAAAGTTCAAATAGAACATGGACTTTGTGGGCAGAAGGAATACGGGAAAGAGTTAGGACCAGATGCTGGTTGGAAGTTTGGAAAGCATCTGTGAAGGAGTAAGATGTACAGAGAAGCATTTCTCTTTTTCTTTGTCAGCCTCTGTGCATCTCTTGGACATTCACAGGAAGACAGACCCAATGATGCATGGCAGAGATGAGGGGCTGGGCTTAGGTGTGAGCTTTTAAGAAATTCTATACGTCATAGTTTTTGTGAGACATACATTTCAAAGTCACCAGAGAAAAGCATAAATGAACAATCCAGGAATTATTTCAAATCACAGAAGGGCCATGTTTTAAGAAGAAAGTTTCTTCAGTCTTTTTGTGGCCTTCCTGTGAACCTTTTCCAACAATGACCCAAACCAAGCTTCAACAGGAACAAGACAAGTCACCACTGACTCAAATTAAGACCGCCAGAGCTCACAGTGGCAGTTGTGGCCATCTTGGAAATTCACGACACAGGCTTCCCTTCAGAAAGCAAATGTTGTGTAGTCTCAGGCAGCAAAGTCTGCAGCCATTTAAGGAGAGGTCCAACCACTCTCTGGGCTGGCTGACTTTGGAGGCCTCAAGTCAAAATATGAGATTTCCTCTAGCCTTTTTTCTTCTTTGGTTTCGTCTCCCAAGTTCTGATTGGTGGTTACTTGGGAGAGTTTCAACAGTCTTGAAAAGTGGAGTAGTGGATTTTACTCTAAAGGTTTATATAACACTTAGACACAATTTATATAAAAATACACATTTTAAATTATGTTCAATTTTGAAAAACAGAATAAAAACCATGAAATTTCTTGATAGAACATAAACTGTTTTATAAGCTTTCTCTTATAAATATTACTATGATCAGACCAAAGAATTGAAAAACCTCACATTTTGAAATAGAATTTTACGTTCTACTTTTTTATTATTATACTGAGTTTTAACCTGAGGATTATTAATAATCTTTGACATCATACATATATTATATATCATCTTTGAGTTTTATCAATTATGAATATTTTGTAATGTTAAGTTTTCTGCGTTCGTTTGTGTTCCATCTTTCATTTTAGAAAAATCCAGCCATTTTATCAGAGGACAAAAAATATTGTTTCATACTGTAAAGTTTCCTACTTCATTCCAAAATATTTTATTTGCATTTAACCTTCCATACTAAAAATATTTTTGCATTTTTGCATCATTTCTCATATCTCTTTCTCCTACTAAATGAATTCTTTCCACTTTATTTCTTTTCTTAATATACTATAATAATTTGTATGAAAGATCAAGTCATGGGGGAGAAGAACATAAGAAAGAAATGTCCACGTTATTAAAACAGTTAAGTAGAAGTCATATTTACATCATAACATAACATACTAAGCTTATTAACTTACACAGTTTGAAAGCATGTGGTATTGTTTTCTGGTGGTTTTCAACATCACCACAGCTTGAATTTTGAATTTCCAAAAGGCTCTTTCATTTACTGTTTCCCCTTGGACTCACATGAGTCAAAGAATTACAGAATGTTATATTTCAGCAAAATAGCTGTAATTCCTAATTCAACCTGTTGGAATTAGCAAATGTGTCTTGGTAAGAAAGGGCAGAAAAACTAGAAAATGCGGAAAGCTAACAACCTATACGTATTTCATAGCTTTAGCTTAGGTTGCAAAATTCTCTACTTCCCTGAAGAACTGAGGAAGAGAGCAAATGATTACATTTTCCTTGGGGAACAAAAAAGGGACAGAATATTCCAGTGGTACGTGGTTGATGACGGACTTGTTGCCAGCTTCATCAACAGCAGGCCCCAGAGCATGTCTTTTTCTTGGACCCAGGTAATTGCTGGTATTTAAGAACCTAAAATATATCCACCTGAATATGTAATTTAGCCAATTATTTGTCTTTCAACATCTTTATTTTCCCTTTAGAGTGAAATGGGATGGATGAGTGGACACCCAGAGCTTCCAGGCCATTTTACAGTCCTGAAAATATGGCCAAATTCAAGGAAAAATGTTTCCTAAAGATTTGGCTCTTCAGGAAGGAACCAAGAGATAGGGAACCTCTTACTGTGTAGAAACAGGCAAAGAAAACAGGCCTGCAACTGTACTTAAGTCTGTTACTGCCTGCCACTGTTGCTATTACCACCATTAGAATATTGTTGCTAGTACTTATCTTTGTTACTATTTATAGAACCTTAAAATTTGTCCATGTTTGAGCCAGATGGTTTAATAGCATTGTGTAAGTGTGTGTTTGTGTGTGTGTATGTGTGTGGGTTGCGTGTGTGTTAATAGCTGTGGATAAGAAATTACTCCATAAAGCCCAAATTCTTAAATGCCATAGACACTATTTTCTGAATATTTTACAGTAATGAACTCTGTTGTTATTTACTTGTTTGTGTGTCTATGTATGGGGGCATGCATATGTGGAGGCCAAAGGATTTCAAACACTTTCAGGATACAGTGCTTCTCACCATAGGCCCTAGAGCTTGAACTCTCCTTATCAAGGTTAGCAACAAGTGCCTTTACATCTGAGCCATCCTGTTGGACCTACATATACTATCTTTGTTTTCTAACTAAAACAAAAACCTTTTCCCACTCTCAGGATTCCTCAGTTGCCTCTAGTCCTTTGTGTAAGTTAAGGCTTTATCTCATTCATGATAGCATTGTACTTGTTCAGCTGAAATGTCCTTACAAATACCATTATATAAACTGAGCAGGTTGTACTTAGGTATTTAGGAATGTGTGTGTGCGTGTGTGTGTCTGTGTCATATGTGTATATGCTTGCATGTAACAATTTAAAAAGAAACCATTAATTTAAAAGAGAGCAAGGAGGGGTATATAGGAAAGCTTGGGGATAGGAAAGGAAATCGGTAAATGATGTAATTATATTACAAAAAGTCTAAACTGGCTTTGAGTATTTCATACATAAGTGCCATATTTACATCATTTCTTCACCTCCCTCCCCCTCACACTTATGGCATCATCTCATTTAATTAATTATTACTGACATATATTACTGTAGAAGACTGAATCTCTTCAGACATTATTCTCAACAGACATTAATTACTTGTAGGTCCTCATCTGGGGCAAAGCCTTGTGAAATGTTTCCTACCTCCATGTGCATATCAACTAGCATAGCCATTGTGCTGGTCTTGTTTAAGTGACTATGTAATTGATATATCACTGGTACAGCAAGCTCCCCGTCATAGAAAGGGAGAATAAAGACACTACCTCACAGCAGACATACCATTTCTCTGGTTCTTACATGACCCCCTCTGCCATGATGTTTCTGAACCTTAGGTATAGGTATTGTATTGCAGTTGTACAAATGAAGTTTGGTACCACTTGGTTGGTTGTTCTCTGCATTTTGACCAGTTGTGGGTTTCTTTGATGGTCTCTGTATATTAGACAAAAAGTATTCTGTCATGTTGGTTGAATGCTCAACTCGTCTGAGGGTATAAGTATACAGAATACAAGTAGAAATTATACTGATTTAGGAAAGTGATGGAAATAGGTTCTCCTCTATGATCCATGGTCTCACCAGTTATGGACAGTTGCCTAGGATTAAGTAGAAATAAATTTACTTCTATTGGATATGCTTTAAATCCAATTGGACAGCTGCTGGTTGCTGCCAGATATAAGTACCACTACTATGCCTCCTGCCATGATTGTCTTTGTTGTGGGTCATAGACTTACAGCAGCTGGGTAGGACGATTAACTGTTTTTTGTCTTGGTAGCTTGCATAACAGATTTAGATATTGTGAGAGCTGCACCCCGGCGAAGATATCTTCTCCCATAATACAAAAGCAAAAATTAATATATGTTGAGGTTTATTTTATTTTTTTATAAATGAAACTAATGTTAAAGATTAGATAGCCCAAAGTTATTTCATAAACAAAATTCAAAAAATTGTAAAATTATCAAATTCTTTGGTGGATAAAAGTTGAATTGAAATAGAAGACTGGTTTGTTCTAATTTGCCTCCCTAGTTTGTCATTATTAAAACCCAGATTTTAGTTTCTTTCAGTATCTTCTGTTATTTCATAGATACTGTTAAGAACTTTGGACCAGGCTCATTATAGATCACTTTCATTTTCTTATACTTGTGTGTATTTCCAGTGACTTTGTATTTTAACATATAATAGGCAAATAAAGTACTGAGTAAGATATGCTCCAAAACAGAGTGTTTTTCTGTATTTTTTAAAAAGTCACTTACTCTCTTAAAATTATTATAAATATGCCAAATTGCTGTAACATCTTGTGTGTAAAACCTCTGGTTCTGTATTTATGCATGGCAAACAACAGATAATGATATATAATAATATATAATAATACATTGATTCTCAAGCTAGCTTAATGGATTTCTCAAGGAAGAAAATGCATAACTTAAATTGTTATTTTTTTAGTGATTACTTTTAGTTCCACTGAAACAATGATGCATTATAATTTATTTGTGTGTGTATTTCTTCCAGAAATAAAATACCCAATAGCATATTCATGCTAACTTCGTATATCAATACTAAATTTTAGAATTTCACAAATCATATTAGTCAAATATTTATAGCAGAAGCTTTGTATTTGCTTGTGCAAGAGTTTTGTACATGAATATATTTAATATTTAATTTTATAGTAAAAGTTCTTTTATAGAATAATTTTTTCAGAAGTCGGCCCCTACAACATGGAAAGTCAAAGTTCGCCTGCCTGTATCCATTGGCTTATCACATGCGGATTTACACTGAGTAGAGCTGGCATTTGATTGTTTTTATTTTTCAATCAGGCAAACTGATTCACAATTTAAGTTCTCTCTGCCCAGCATTTAAAGAGGCTGCTGTTCTTGCATGCTAAGCAGTAAATCTACAAGAAAACTGCCTATAAAACCCCTTGCATGGTGCTTAGTGAGATAGGCTTCCACAAAATAGAAAATCTGACCTACATTGATTTTATGTCCTTTGAGAAATAGGCAGTGAAAACTTGATTAATGAGCATTTCCCACCTCATTTATGTCCAAAATTTCTACAATTGACATCTGAAAATTTGTGTATGTTGTTCCACGTAAATTATGTTGGGTGCCTTATCCGGTTGAGATGTCACTTGGCTTCAATGGCCAAGTATATTTTTGGCAGTGCAGTGAGGAAGAAGTAAAAAGAACAGAACCAATCAAACAAAGTACAGCAAACAAATGCCAAAAAATATTCTATCTTACTTTGAATTACACAGTATGGCTATTTTTAATATGTCTAGGCCCCTCCTTAATTTTTGAACAACTGGGTTTTTTTTTGCTGGTTTTTATTCATATCTAAAGCACAGAGATGCTGTCAGTATGGTTTAACCACGCTGTTGGAGAGGATGATTGTGTGTCATTGTTTTAAGATGGAAGTTACATTCTCTACTTTGTGGGGTTGTCTCCTTGCACATGCAGTATTAGTCGTATGGAAGAATCTTAGAAATCTAAGGGATCACATGTTATTTACTACACAAATTAGACAGCATTAGATTCTTCTATGTATATTTATCTTCCACAAAATATGCATGAAATATCTGGTAGAATAGGGGCTACCCTATTCTCTATAAAGTCCTAACTATCTATTGTCATAAGTTTCTTAGTACACTCTTTTTTTTTTTTATAACAAAGGCTCTATTTTGCTGCTGTACTCCAAATAACACACTTAATACTGGAGAAAAAGGCATGTCTATGCTACCACAGAATTTTATAAAAGATTGGTTTAGCTTTGGTTTGGGAATATATAGTCCATTAACTGTCCTGCTTGGTATTTTGTCAATTTCCCATAAGGTAGAGTAAAATAGAAAGAGGACCTCACTTGAGAAAAATGCCTCCAGCAGACAACCTGCAGATGAGTCTTTGGGGCATTGTCTTGTTTACTAATTAAACCCACTGAATGAGTGTCCACCTTTGGGCAGGTCCTACTAGAGGGTATAAGAAAGCAGACTAGGAAATCATGGAACCAAACCAGTAATCATCTCTCTTCCCTGTCCTTCACTTCTGTTCCTGCCTCCAGTTTCTGACTGAGTTCCTGCTTTGGCTTGCATCAGGGATGGAATATGCCATGAAAGTGTAAGCCAAATAAACCCTTTCTTTCCCAATTTGCTTTTGGTCAGTGTTTTTAATCACAGCAATAGGAATCTATGTACCACTCTGACATCAGTTGTATGTGATTAATATGATGTACCCATAATTTAATTCCGATAAAAATGCAAAACCATTGGCCATCAGAGGTTACCAAAATTTCTTTCCATTGCTCAAATTTCCTGGAGTAATCAAAAGAACACTAGGCAAAAAATAAAAAATAATACCATAAGTAAGGACAAATTTTAATTTTCAGTAAAAGCTTCCCAAATTACCCAGATGTTAAAATTAGCAAAGACTTTGAAAATGACTTTAAGAAAAATGAAAAGCACATTAGAAATGATGAATTTAGAGGTAAAGAGATTAAGAGCTTTAGGAGATACAGTAAAACATGAAGAATCAAATTTAATTGAGATTAAATAAAACAATAGCTGCAATGAACAGTAAATATGAAGTTTAGATAAAAGAAAACATGCAATAAGAAGGAGGTAGAGTGAAAACAGAAATTCTATGGCCAATGGTCAATGTACTGACACTCATGAAACTGAAATTCAAGGAAGACTGTGAGGGGAAAACAGTGATGAAATACTGGTTGTCATTAACATTTATGAAGTTCCATCTAAAACATTATCTCTTAAATTTAAGAAGTTCTATTGAATTAAGGCAGAATGAATGAACAAATAATTAAACAGAGACAGAGAAATATATCTCTCAGCCAACTTCTGAATGCTAACCACGAAGAAAGGTTTTAAAAGTAAAAAGAAAAACTAAATAGCAAACAGATCCAATAATAAGCACACAACCGCAGTTCCTCTCAGTGGATCACATACACAGCAAAGACATGAGAACATGAGGGAAACATTGTTGGGAGAGGATGGTTTCAACAGAAGAGGAACAGGATTGGAGAGGGAGAGCAGTGAGGTGGGGGATGATTAAAATTCACTATACATATGTGCAAATATGTCAAAGACCAAAAAGTTGTTCCCATTCATTTTTTTATTTCATATATATACTGCATTTATGTCATCCCTCCTTCACTCTCTTCTCTCTGACTCTGAATTAGAACGTTTTCAGCAGAATCTGTAAGGCAGCAGACAGCAGATTGGTGGATTTCTTTTCGTACTACAAGGAGATAACAATGCCTGCTAAGAGAAAATACTGTACTTATCACTACCAGAAATTATCAGGGCAACATGAATGAAAGTGAAGTTTAAGTAAAAATAATAGTTTGCTGAGTGAATCATAAGTAGAAAGTAAGAGAGCATGCTCAGTAGAGGGACTAGGCTAAGGGGTCATGGTAACATTAAACAGAAGCGCAACCAACACAGATTGGTCATGGAGTCTCCTAGGCAGCGTCAGAGGCAGTGCCTGCCTCAGAGTTCACAGTGCTTTCTACAACTCCCTTCCTAGTAGTAAGTGTCCAGGACTTTGCAGAGTTCTGCTGTGAGCTTACTGAATAGGCTGCTGCCTGATCAATAGCCCACCAAATGCGTGCTCAGAGAAAATGCCACCTTAATTTTACATCTGAAGCCACAGTGCCCCTCCTATGGCAAGCTTTGAATGCATGCTGGTAGATTAAAACTGTGATGATTATGGCAATAACATCACTTGCGTAATCAAATGCAATTGAAAAGAAAATGTACCAATTTAAGCTGGACTTGAGCTCCTGTTATGTGCATTTATGCTTAAAGCCCTTAATTTTTGACCATATGCTTTGATGGACTGACTTCTGCAATTTTGTTTTATTGGCAATTCCCTGTACCCCATGGTCTGTGTCATTATATCTGAAATGAAGAAAGAGCCCCCTACCTCACGTAACCTGATTATAACTAGTCATGCTGGGCTCAGGTAATTAAAGGTGGGTGATTATAATAGCATGCACACTACCATCACTGATAAGCCTGCGCTGATCTCCTTAGCTATGTGATGCCCTCTAAAGGGGGCAGCAAAGCAAGGCTGTTCAGGTTTAGTGAAGGGCATGAAATGCAAACTGTACATTTGTAAACTTACTTAAATCTTGCTGAATAGACTAGCTGATTGCAAAGCACATACTTCAATTTTGGTTGTTCTATAAAATTTGCTGAAATTTTTAAAAAATTCTGTGCAGTAAAAGGACAATTTGCTTAGAGATTGAGCCCCAGGACTTGTGCCACTTTTCCTTGCAATGATGTATATTTACTTCAGATAGACTGGAAATGGAGAGCTCAGCTCAGGTGGCCTGATATTTAGAGGTATCCCAGGTCACCTGTAGATAGTCATCACTTTGGGGGTTAGATTAGCTTCCCTTCAACAATAATTGACCTGAACTTGTAGGTATATTCTAAATGATCAAACCAGGCATGACATTGGTCTCTCTGACAATTATATCCATAAATATGAACCCATTATCCCCCAGGCTTTACTTTTCTGTCTTGGAAAAATTTAGATAGAACCTTTTTGCAGTCATTTCCAATGAAGACCTGTTAGAGCTGACATTTCAAAGCAAGTGCTCTGAAATAACTAATTTCCATTTTATTCAGTGAAGAAATTCTAGAGGCCATTAGATGAACAGTTCTAAAAATGAAGTTGTTTGCTGGTCTAAATTCAAACTACTAAACATTCTGACATGTTCTTCACCAAGAAATCTAAATATCCTGGCTTTTCTAATGGTCTGTTCCTTGACAGAACCTTCTGTTTTCTTGGGTCAAAGGAAGAAGTACTCTATGTATTCCATCCTGTGGCTTCCTGGGATAAAGTAAATGGTGGAAGCTTACTTTAAATTTCATTAACAATGTCCCCAGACATTACTATACTCAACCAGAGGCAATTTTTCCTTTACCAACTTGTAGGGATGAAATAACAGTTAAGGATTACACATCAGATATTTCATTTCTTTAGAAGAGTTAATCTGAGGTTCACTAACCAGGCAGGTAAAAATCAAAACATTGCTTACTTCTTAAGCACATTTATTTTAAAATTAAAATTTGCTGATAGTAATTTTTTAGTTTAGTGAGTTGTACAGTAGGTTTTCTCTATTTATTCCTTGCATATTAGTCACATCTTGATACAGGAATTTTTTAATTATGTCAAATATTGATTTGTTTGTAATGAGAATTTTAAAATCTTTTTGTAAGGGTTTTGAACTTTGTGACACAATTTTGTGAACTGTAGTTACCATCTGTGAAACAAAACATCTGAACTTACTCAGCCTTCCAGCTGCAACTCTGTGGGCCTTAAACATCTCTTTTTCTCGCCCATCTTAATCTACTCCAGCCAGCGGAGAAATCATTCTATACTTTGTTCCCATGGACTCATTCTTTTAGGTACATAATATTTTTCTGCTCTGCTTGGTTCATTTTCCAGGACATAATGATCTCCAATTCCACCTGCATTGCTCTAAATGCCAAGAATCCACTCTTTTAGGAACAGA
Organism: Ondatra zibethicus; assembly: GCA_004026605.1. Classification (NCBI taxonomy): domain Eukaryota; kingdom Metazoa; phylum Chordata; class Mammalia; order Rodentia; family Cricetidae; genus Ondatra; species Ondatra zibethicus. The sequence goes on along the minus strand of PVIU01011349.1, from coordinate 4,924 downwards.
ATACTCACACATATAGGCTAATGTTTACCTGGCACCAAACCAAAATGTCAGCACTTTTAATGTAACTTTTTGATGCTACAGGATCACTATTATTATGCTAGTTAAGTAGATAAAAGTGAATCTATTCATACTATTCAAGACAGTGATTACCAGAGATCCTAATGGCAATAAAAGTGCCAACACCCAAATTGTAGTATCTACAAATTATAAAGGCTAAATATGTCTAACTCTTTCTTTTATATAGCCTGAAACTCTTTTCAAATGATTTAAAAATCAAAAGAAGAAGCTTTAATTTCCATGAAATTGAATAAATCCCCCAAATTAACATCTCTAAGGAAGTTCTTTGCAGCAGAACTGTGTGTCTTCTGTTCTCTTGCTACAATGGAAGAGATTATAATGGGAGCTAGAAAAAGACTGCCCGAGGGATCACAGGACTGTTCAGGCTTCTTCCTGAATGAAATCTCACAGATGCAGTTCCACTGCAACAATATTTTAAATGCAATATATTTTAATATATCAGATAGTTTATGTTTTTATTGTGGTACGTGTGCCTAATGTCAAAACCAAAGTGAAGAAAGCATGTACTTCTAACATTACGTGTTAAAAATACAGAAGAGTCTGGATTGTTTTTAATCAATTGAACGACAAAGTCCTTACTATATGATTATATTATAGCTAAGTAATATACAATACACTGGTGTTAATAAACTTACTTCTCTGAAAAACAACCAGTACAGAAGCGTGAACTCATTTCTGGGTACTCCAGCCCAGTCAGACAGAAAGTTAAACATTTCATTGGATTTTTCTGGTTGGTTTTTCAAAGGTAATTTTAAGATGAGATTAACATTTAATTTACTGGACTTTGAATAAAGATTGTCTCTCATAAAAAAGATTTTAACCTTTAAAATAGTATTTTTCTTTAGTCTATGAAAAATTCATATATGTATACATGTATTTTGATTATATCAATTTTCTACTCCCTCCATAAACTCTCCCCATGAGCTTCCACATTCATGGGCTCAACTGTGATATTTCAATACACATATATATAAGGTATTGTGAAAATTACACTTATTTTGTTCCAAATATCAACCATTACTTTATGTTAAAAACATTAAAATATCCTCTCAAAACTAATAATAATTAATAATAATAAGTAAATAAATTAAATGTTCATCACAATGTCTTCAGAACAGGAAACAGTGATTAGAAAAATAACAAAATAAAAGTATAATGTTTTGGCAGTGTGTTATCTTCACAAAATAAAAATTTTATCCTTGGTAGTATATCTTATTGAAATTAAATCAACCAAAACTTTAAAGTTAAATAGTGTCAATATGTAAAATTTTTACTAAGCATCACTTGTGGAATGTTCAAAATAAGTCAAATTATTTGAAGCATAAATAATGAAAGCCAACTTATAAATCTCATGTTGACAATAATAATATTTGTATTTCAACACCTGTTTAGCCATGTTATCAAGAAACTTTTACCTATCTTTGAACTGGAAGTGATCAGCCTGCAATATGCTAAAATGTAAATAAAGAGAGGAGTAGAAAAGAATCTTGATATGTCTTCAGGCAATAAATGTGCCCATTGAAAATCCGATTTTCATAGGTTGCTATTATCTGTGATACCTGCCTATATGATAAGGCATTTTCAAAGACAAAAGTCATAAAGCCACATTGTAAACCAAAATTACAAGGGGGCGTTTTCTACCAACACTGGTGTTACTACAGAGATTTTGAATCCAAGTTAATCAAACTATTACTTCTCTGCCCCTTATACTTGTCATTCTTTTACAAAGTACCTGAGTTATTTAAAAGTATTCAATTTGTTTATTACGTTTTAGATTTCATAAAAGTATGAGAAATTATTTCTCTCTGGATCTATAATGTACTCATAGTGTTCTCAGTTTTGTTTCTTCATAAAGTCATATGACTCTTCATAAAGTCAAAACTAAATTGCTCTGTAAACTTACTGAAAAACATCTGGTGATACTTATTCTATCATTCAGGACTTAGAAAAATAATAATTACTGACTTTTCTTTGGCCTTTCAGTGGTGTCATTATAGAGAAGGCTAGACTCTTCCCTTTGGTTTTACTCACCATATACTCAATATTTAAAAGTATTCACCTGTAGTTTTAGTATACATTGCAAGTTGGTAGAGCTTTTATGCAAGAAGCATATTATATTTCTCAATCCTTAGAATGAATGTATTTGAAGTTAAACTCTTGAATAGCCAGACAAAGCACAACTTTCCATTAGTGGGGTGGAATGGAGCAAAAATCACATGCATTGATGAGTGGTTAGCAAAGCTGAGGTACTAAGACTGGGTCTCAGATCTTCTCATCTTGACCCCAAAATCAACTATATCACCAGTTAACTTGATGGTTAAGGGTACCACTGTGGATGGTATCAAGAAAGAACTCTAATGCTGGCTTCCTGATAAGAAAAAGTAAAAGTGACTAGAATTTTCCTATGGTACAGTTAGAATATAGGGAGAAAGAAACTGAGGTTGAAAAAAGAAGGTGACTATTTCAAGTGATAGAATGGAGACCATTGTACCAACCTAGGAAATGATAGAGTGGGCTAGATTAATTGCATGGAAATAGAAAGATTTTTACAGATATTTAGTAGCTTTGCAATCCGAAGGAATTAGTTACACATGGTGGAATGTTATTCAAACTTTTAAATAAAGGGAAGTCTGATATACATTACATGCATGAATCATTAGATGCTGAAAAAGCATTTGACAAAATTCAACAACCCTTTATGATAAAGGTCTTGGAGAGATTAGGAATACAAGGTTCATATCTAAATATAATAAAAGCAAGCCAACAGCTAACATCAAATTAAATGGAGAGAAACTCAAAGCCATTCCACTAAAATCAGATACAAGACAAGGCTGTCCACTCTCTCCATATCTCTTCAATATAGTGATTGAAGTTCTAGCAATAGCAATAAGACAACATAAGAAGATCAAGGAGGATTCAAATTGGAAAGGAATGAGTCAAACTTTTGTTATTTGCAGATGATTTTATAGTCTACATAAGTGACCCCCAAAACTCTACCAAAGAACCCCTACAGCTGATAAAAACCTTCAATGATGTGTCAGTATACAAGATCAACTCAAAAATATCAGTAGCCCTCCTATACCCAAAGGATAAATAAGCGGAGAGGGAAATCAGAGATACATCACCTTTCATGATAGCCACAAATAGCATAAAGTATCTTGGGGTAACACTAACCAAGGAAGTGAAAGATATATTTGACAAGAACATTAAGGCTTTGAAGAAAGAAATCGAAGAGGATACCAGAAAATGGAAGGATGTCCCATGCTCTTGGATTGGTAGGATCACCATAGTAAAAATGGCAATTCTACCAAAGGCAATCTATATATTCAATGCAATCCCCCTCAAAATCCCAACAAAATTCTTCACAGACCTTAAGAGAACAATAATCAACTTTATATGGAAAAACAAAAACTCAGGATAGCCAAACCATTCCTATACAATAAAGGAACTTCTGGAAATATTACCATCCTTGACTTTAAACTCTATTACAAATCTACAGTAATGAAAACAGCTTGGTATTGGCATAAAAAGAGATGATGACCAATGGAATTGAATCAAAGACCTGGATATTAATCCACAAACCTATGAACACCTGATTTTTGACAAAGAAGCTAAAATTATACAATGGAACAATGAAAGCATCTTTAACAAATGGTTCCGGCATAACTGAATGTCAACCTATAGAAGAATAAAAATACATCCATATCTATCACCATGCAGAAAACTCAAGTCCAAATTGAGGATTAAAGACCTCAATATAAATATGACCACACTGAAACTGATAGAAGATAAAGTGGGAAGTAGCCTGCAATACAAGGGCACAGGAGACCACTTCCTACATATAACCCCAGTAGCACAGACAATAAGAGCAACAATGAATAAATGGGACCTCCTGAAACTGAGGAGCTTCTGTAAAGCAAAGGACACAGTCATTAAGACAAAAAGGCAACCTACTGAGTGGGAGAAGATCTTCACCAACCCCAGATCAGACAAAGGTCTGATCTCCAAACTATAAAGAACTCAAGAAGCTGGACATTAAAATTCTAAATAAACCAATTAAAAAATGGGGTACTGAACTGAACAGAGAATTCTCAACAGTATTTCAAATGGCCAATAGATACTTAAGGACATGTTCCACTTCCTTAGCTATCAGGGAAATGCAAATCAAAACAACTTTGAGATACCATCTCACACCTGTCAGAATGGCTAAAATCAAAAACACCAATGATAACCTATGCTGGAGAGGATGTAGAGTAAGGGGAACACTCATCCATTGCTGGTGGGAATGCAAACTTGTGCAACCACTTTGGAAATCAGTGTGGTGGTTTCTCAGGAAATTGGGAGTCAACCTACTTCAGGATCCAGCAATACCACTCTTGGGAATATACCCAAGAGATGCCCAATCATACTACAAAAGCATTTGTTTTACTTTGTTCATAGCAGCGCTATTTGTAATAGTCAGAACCTGGAAACAATTTAGATGCTCCTCAATGGAAGAATGGATAAAGAAAGTTTGGCACATCTACACACTAGAGTACTACTCACCAGTAAAAAACAATGACATCTTGAATTTTGCATGCAAATGGATGGAAATAGAAAACACTATCCTGAGTGAGATAACCCAGACCCCAAAATATGAATATGGTATGTACTCACTCATTAGTGGATTCTAGCCATAAATAAAGGACATTGAGCCTATAGTTCACGATCTTAGAAAAGCTAAGTAATAAGGTGAACCCAAAGAAATTGGGGGCAAACAAGATCGCCAGATAAAAGTTGGGAGCATGGGGGTGGGGTGGGGTGGGAGGAAAGGGAGAGGGGTAGAGAGAAGGGAGAAGGGGAGGGT